>JBBPDA010000021.1:10294159-10307201 GCA_037974385.1 Arnoldichthys spilopterus | reverse complement strand
GTGCCTGGGCCGGGACTCGAACCTGAGACCTTCAGGTCTCAAAGGCAGTGTCCTAACCACTAGGCCACCACTGCCCCATATGTAATAAACTTTACAAAATTATGGATACAATTATGGATAAGCACCCAGACAGTCTAACTATGTTACACTAATATGGCAGGTTTAAGCTCTTAAGGTGAAAAAGGGTGTATACTTAAGTGGTAAAAAAAAGACAATGATGAATAGCCTGTTGTGTGTTATAGTGTGCTTACTGAAGACAGAGCTTTTTAGATTCATTGTTCACATTATAAGCTAAATCTCATTTTAAAGATACTTTTGTAATCAAAACATACATCAGGTTTTCAGTTGTCAACTGAAGCAGGAATGAGCACCAGGTAATAGAAGGAAGTAAAATCTACCAGTAAAATCTTTGCTCTTTCTACTGTATTTTCCACTTAATTTAGTCCCTAACCTCTATAGGCTACTCTTGCCCAACTAGGCTACTGTTGTCCAGTGAGTGTTTAGAGTGTCTTGGAAAACTTTCTTTTATTAGAATGTCCTATAACTTAGCATAGTGTTCAAGTTCTTTGTACTTCAAACACACCTGGTTAGTATGTAGAACTTAAGGTACTGTAAAGAAAGCATTAACAGTAAAACTTGAGTCTACAAAGGTCTGCTGATCTTTGCAAGAAAAATATTTAATCTATTCATGAGGTGAACAACGCCACATTCCTGTGTGATTACTTGTATGAGATTTAAGGACTGTGGTACTTATTATCTCCATCTGTGATCTGACACACCAACCTTGTACAGCCCTCAAGCCAACACCACTGTAATGAACCCTAGTGCATCTGCTGCCCTCCTCTCATCATTTGCAGGAGTGAGACATGCTGAAAAAGGAAAGAGGTTTAGAGATGGAAATGTGAAGTTTTAATTTATCATGCTCTGCACAGAGCGTCTCTCTTAAATATGGACTTTTGAGGGAGGCAAATGCAGTTTGTCACGCCGTGCATTTAAAGTGCATGGCTGTCGACTCAGCGTTTAGGATGAAAACTCGCTTATCTGTGATTACTGCACAAAATGTCTCGGCACGAGAAATGCATGTTTCTCAGAAAGAGAGGGACCTTAATTCAACCTCAGACTTCTTGCCTCTCCCTCTCTTGATTTCTAGGTCCCTCTCCCTCTGAGTGCTCACAGCAATAGCAGAAATCAGTGTGTGAGTGTGCGTGTTTGTGCGTGTGTGTGTGCGTGCGTGAGCGCACGAGAGAGAGAGAGAGAGAGAGCATGTGCATGCCTTGATGTTTAACTGAAGGCAGTTGAAGTAGCCACTGAGGGGCTTCTTTAAGATTAAAGACTGTGTTGAGCTGCAGAGAGAGAGAGAAAGAGAGATGCAGTGTGCCACATCGCGTCTGAAGCCAATTAAAGAGAGAGAGAGACAGCGATGGAGACAGGCTGAGAGTGAGGTTTGAGGGACTCTTTCTTTGGAAGTGCCATTGTCACTTAAAAAAAGGCATGAGCATAGACTGCAGAGAGAGAGAAAGGCTTTAATCGCCCTGTGGGAACATGTTTCCGTCTCCCTTAGCTGGCACAGACCTTTTCAGCCCTCTGATCATTAAGCCTAATTAATGATGAGATTCATCAAACTAGTTAGCTCATGAGAGACTGGTTAAATTCTTAGGAAAGTTGTACAACTGTCATTAGCAGATGAACTGTACCAACTCTGCGGTTTAACTGAAACTTGATTGTTTTAGGAAAAGCTATCAAGTAATTCAAGCAAACACCTATCAGTTAGCATTGTGGAAACAGCGGCATTAAATGTTTCAGACTTGTAATCTCAGATGAGCAAAGCAAGTTTATTTATTTAGCACAATTCATACACAAAGACATTCAAAATGCTGTATTACTTTACAATAGGTCTACCCTCCTTAATGAATGCTTTAAATAAATGTATAAATTAGCTGTAATAGTGTTATGTATGCTACTGAGAATGAGTAGTTACAGTAACTAGTCCTTTCAAAAGAATTTAATGACCAATTTCTGCATATTAAAATTATTATAATAATTATTATAAATTAGTTACAAGTGAAAGTAATTGTCATTCATTCTAAATGCCAGTATTCATTGACAATGCTGTTTATACTTAAAAAACAGCACTACAGCAGCTGTCAATTTCTTGCATGGGCCAATTTTACTGTACTGAACGCACTGCAAGACAAACAGGAGTTACACTATGCACTTCCCATTCAAGCTGAAACAAGCAAATAATTCATCAACAACTGTGTAGTAATGATGACAATGACTTCACATCCCGACTTGGCTGCAGAGAGAGGAATTTTTACTCTGAGTAATCTTAAAAGCCCAGTTTGGAAATACCTTTGATTTTGGTCAAGTGGCCAGATTGCGGAACCTCAAGTGAAGCTGTGATCAAGCTCTGTAAGCTACAGTTATTCTACAATTTCTCATATGGACTTAATGTGTAGAAATAGATATTAGAGTGGTTCAAACCTGTGTTTCTTTAAAAAGAAAGTGTAATTGCCTTTTTTAATTAGAATAAAAGGTAAAAGTAATTAGTAACTACACTACAGGTTATTGCCAAACGTAGTTTAATTACAGTAACAAGTCAATTTCTAACCTGTTACACCCAAGACTGTTTATTAATTAGATAGCAAAATAATTTTGAAAAAATAGTCCAGACAGAAAAGCTTTATTCAAATAAAAGATCAAAATTGAAATTCCTAATAAGAATAAATTAACTAAAATAAATGTAATGTAATTAAACGTGACAATAAGAATATACAGAATTGCCTCTATGATGATAGGTGCTTTGTAAAGCTAAAAACAGTACTTTGAAGTCTTTATTTTGTTTGTACTCTTTATGTACAATTTTTATAGTTAACAATAGGCCAGAAAGTGTCATAAGCACATGCATAAGTCTGTTTGGAATCATTTAACAATGTGTGGTACTTTGCAGCAGGTGCATTATGATATAGGCATGCAGTTTGCACAATAAATAATTGGTAGTTTATACATTTCTGTAGTTGAATATAATGCAGTTAGACTTCTCACACCAGGCAATTCTTAGCTGATCTACTACATTTGAGAGGAGGAAGAAAAGTGTTTAAAATTTTTTTCTCAAACTATTCCTTTAAGCACGATTTGTTATGCATGAGGCACACAGTCCCCATCATTTGTTATAAATGAGCGAATATTGTGAAAGTGTGCCTACTGATAAAAGCCTTGAGATGAATACGATTTTCAACAGAAAGGAAGCTGGTATTGAGTAACGATGGCCTTGAGCTCTACAGGCATGTTGCTGGGCTCAGCCACTGTTGGAGGTAGACTCCTTCCTCTTCTTTTCACGTCTGCTGCCTGGCTTCTGTCCACGCACTGACGAACACACTCCGAATGAGAGCGCTGGTTGTCTTGGTAACGTGTCGGTGTTGGTGGTTAGTCCTTGGCCTTGATCGGGGGCGTGCTTTTGAAAGCAAGCCGGGCAGAGCCATCCCGCTCTCCGCTTGGGTACACGGGTGAGCGGCGCTCTGCGATTTGTTCCATCGTGTAAAAACTGAATGTCACTGTTTCTAGGGCAACGAGCAGAGCTCTGAGGCCGTCCAGCTGAAATCCTCCCAGGCAGAGAGATGGGTGTGGGGATAGGGAGGAGAAAAAAGAGAGAGATGGAGGGATGAATGGATACTTCGAAGCCCCTCTTCGCTCATGAATACATACACATGCAGTGGCCTTAAGACAGAGCACGGAAGGGCTTTTGGGAACAAAAAAAGCCCCTCTGAGGATTTTGGGCTGACTGTGCTCAGGAACAGAGGAGCAGACCCCGTGGGATGGTTCTGTTTGATGTCATCATCATGTCACTGTGCAATCTGTCTTTGTTTTCCTTGTTGTTTGTGTGTGTGTGTGTGTGTGTGTGTGTGTGTATGTGTGTGTGTGTTTTAAATAAATATATCAAAATGTAAGAATTGCTTAACTGGGTTCAGAGGGAGGGTTATGGTACTTGGTGTTGCACACAAATGCAGGCAAACAGGGACAAAAACAGCAAAGCTGTTAGAAATCTGGTTAAAATATTGGACAGATTTGACAGATACATCAACAAACCTTGCTTAACCTATTCAGACTGTGTAGCAATGAATCTGCTTGAGATGCTCTTACCAAAACAAAATAAAAAAATCAACTGATAATAATACACTACTGTCACACCTCCCTGTCTGGCAGTGGAAGCACCCTATAGATTTCAGAAGGATGTCCATATACTTGCTACGTAAGATCAAGGAAACTGCATGTTGATGTGCTGCAATACCAACTGGTATGAGTATCAGCATTTATGAGTTCTAAAACCATGAAAAACACTAACAGCCTTCCTGACATGTGCCTACATGGTCAGAGAGGACCTGTGGAAAAAGGTCCTGATTCTGGCAGAGGACAGAAATGTGCCTTTGCTATGACCCCATTTTTCCTCTACTTTTAGGATGGTGATGCAACTCAGTGTGCAGTCCTTCTTGTCTTTTTCTTATTGTGTTTGGAGTGAAATTAAAGCCATGCAACTGTATCAGTGTGATATTCACAGATCCTTGATTAAGGTTTTGATATAATAAATGACTGTTTGCACTGAAAACGTGTCTGTGATTTTGTTTTTCACTTGAAGACTTGTATCATCCTTGTCTTTGACTGCTTTTGTGACTAGCTGAACTTGGATGTGGTTTCCTGACTACTGAATGCTGATGGCTCTTTTTGAACCAAAGTAGTACCTCCTGCCTCACCATTATCTGATTCCCCCACTGCCTGCTTTTCACTTTCCTTCTCTTTCTTCACTTTAGTACCTATCACACCCTCCTGTGTGCAGCTCTCTTAGGGTTTGGAGGATGGAGTCGCTGAAGGCAGTGGTGCTGTTTAACCTGAGAAAATGCAGTCGCGCTGTTATTTCATATAAAGGCCTGCACCAGGGCCATTAGAAGTCCACTGAGAGCAGGGGCAGTGGGATATGGACATTCTAACAAAAATCTCTCTCTCTGTGTGTGTGTGTGTGTGTGTGTGTTTCTGTCACACACATGCACATGCTCACTTCCACTCACCTGTCCTCTCTTTTCTCTGAAGAGGTGGTGTGGCTGATAAAAGGGAGGCTTTTCAAAGGCTTCAGCACTTCCATTGCATTATTCCGGCCAGAAAATCCCCGGCAAAATTTGCCTTCCATTTTCCCTGCTCATAATCTACGCTCTGCCCTCTTTAGAAACCCAGCAGCTGGCTGATTGGACATCAGCAGAATAATTCACCATGTGAGAGGGGAAGAGAGGATGAGCGGACTGAAGTTTCTGAAGAAAGAGGCTGTGTGGCTTTTGTCATTGCAGGACGGCTCAATCTCTCCTTGAGTAACTGAGAGCCAAGGTTCCTGCTGGGAGATATGGAGAAGCATATGCGCATGTGTGACTGTTCATGTGTTTCAGAACTTTATTTTTTACTCTCACCTCTCTACACGCAGTTGCCAGTTTTCTACTAAATCCTACCTTTTACATAAACTCAGTGGACAGTTTATGCTCTTTGTACAGTCATGTGAAAAAATAGGTACACCTAATGGAAATTATTGATTGTTTCAATATATTTTAACAATATTTCATTCTTATGAACACAGTGCCTACAGATAAAGGTGATATACTTGAACAAAACTAGAAGGAAAGTAACTTTTTCAATAATGTATCTAACAAAAATATAAGTAGATGTAGTATTCTTCTTTGTAGACCCTTGCCTTAGGAATAGTATATTTTAACAGAAATAACTTTTGTAGGCATTTTCAATATTTTGGGCTATATTCAGATAATTTAGAGATTTTTTAAAAAATTCCTATAAGCATCCAGTTTCTTTTCTGAAGGCCCTGGAAACATCTTTAGACACACCACAGCACAGCAAACCACAATGAATGTGACTTCTGCATTTAACCATCAGTGTAAGAGAAGGGCAGCTGAGGTAGGTAGGGGACTGTCACTTGGGGACAGTATCTTGCTCACAGGAACCTCACTGGTATTTGTACTGGTCTGGGATTAGAACCGGCAATCACAGGGGTAACTCCCTTAGCATTACACCACCACTGCCCCAATCAGTGACATCGTCTTGCTAAACTTTTTGAGAACTGTTCCATGCAAAATTCCTTTTGATGAGGGATTTCTTACACATACTGCCCTTTTAAATAAATCCTTCCTTCTTCTTTCTGAGCTATTCTTACAAGGATTCGCTAGTGTGCTTAGGATCGTAGTTCTGTTAAAAGAACCTCTTCCTGTTTGACTTGATTCAATCTTTGATATGATGCAGAATTCCTAAGTGAATCAATAACTGCAAGCTGCCCAGTCTCTGAGGCAGAAAATCAACCCAAACCATAACATTTCCACCATTAGGCTTCATAGTTTGTAAGGGGTTTTTCTCCTGGAAATCTTGGTTTACTGTGGCCAAACAACTCTAGCTACATAAATCCAAAAGACCTGGTCTTTGCCTATATGGTCTTTGGCAAACTGTTGTGTTGCTATAATTTTTTTGGAGAGCAAAGATTTTTCCTGACATGCCTCCCATGCAGGTCAAATATTTCCTGTCTTTGATTGGAGACAAATGCAAGTTCACACCAAAACTTGCAAGAGTTACATGCTGATTCTATGATGAAAGTCTCTGGTTATTGGAGACCTTTTTGGCTTCAAATGGTTTGCTCTCAAGGTGTATTTCATGGGGCAGCTTATCTCAGAAATCTGCACTACGTATTGATGATTTTGCTTGAACTGGAATGATTTATTTCATATAATGTAAAGATCTTTTTAAATTCCTTGCCAAACCTATAAGCATCCCGTCATCTTGGCATGATGACCACAAACACTTCAGTACCAAAAAGAGCCCAAAACTCTAAATGTCAGCTTTAAAAAAACAGTTTACACCTAAAGGAGGCTCTAAACAATGGCACCTAATATTGAAGACCTGATTCTAATTTATGTACTAATGTAATTCTAACATGATGAATGTAAGTATATTTACTTACTTTTCCATGTGATTTGTTTTTTGTTTTTTAAATTATGAAAATAACTACAAAATGCCAAAAACTGTCACTTGTTGGAGATCACCTTTAACTGTACACAGGAAAATAGTGTACATTTCATACCCACTGGACTTATATGATTCTATCTGCATTCTGAGAGGTTTTGAGATATATCCAAATAGCAAAACTGATACAAAACTTGCATACAATGTTGAAAAACACTTCACTAAAATGAATGAAAATTGAGTAATTAACTCAGCTTTGACAAAAATGTCAGATAGAACCTTATAATTCCAAGGGGACAATTTAAAGAATAAAGAAAATATTTTTCATGCACAGCTTCTGTTAGCATTTCATCAGTGCTCAGTTCCTCTTGAGTGGATATTTTGAAAGTCCCAGAAAAGCTGCTATGCATGCTACATTAACACAAGTACCACAACAACTCCAATACCATGCCAGGATCACTGCTTTTTTTAGAATGTTCCACCACCCAAATATTACCTGGTCAGCAGTAGTCTTTTTCCATTGATGAACAGGGTTGTAGGTGGCTGTGAAATTGTGCAGCAATGGATATACTACAGTCCATAATCAAACACCTATAAAGTACACCTACAGTCCGCTCTATACTTACTGGGACCTTTTGTAAAAATTGGGACGGTGGCTTGTTTGCTCAGTCTGTTTACTTGTGTGTTTTGGCTATCCAGGACTTCCTGTTTCATTGGGGTATAAAAATGAGGTGACACAGGGCAGATTGTAGGTCTTTATACAAATATCAGACTTTATAAATTAATTAATTATTAGCTATCCAATATGAGGCCAACATTCCACTTTAACTAAAGCAGGGGTATGTGTAGAACAAAGTCAGTTAAAAGTGGGAAGAAACTTGGATGTGAAATCTGAACTTAACTTGACCTGACAAATATATGAGGAATGACTGAACCCTGATGTGAATGGTGAGTCCCAGACAGATATAAACAGCTACACTGCTAATTGTTAAATCTATACACCCTATATTTTAAACAATAAAATAACTTGCCAAGTCACTCACCTACCACTGTAACTGCGCTCGTAATGTGGTTTACGAAGCTGGCTTCTAATTTATTAACTTGTCTTCTTATATTTAGTTCCACCTTAACCACTGTTTTTCATTCTACCTTAAGTGATGCAATGCTACTTTTTGACTGTATCTCTATTTAAGGAGGAACCGAAAATAAAAGAATATATTAATATGCAAAGATTTAGACTTTGAAATTATTCATGTATGGTTCTTGCACATACAGGTGTGTATACAGTAAGCATTTTAAATATATATTTTTTCTGGATACATGTGCAATCCCTACCTCGAAATCTTTGAATGTTCATTGTTGATTACTATCAAAGCCAGGGCCCCAAACAATGGTATTTGTGCTAGCTCTATCAAATTCCCTTATGCCCAGTACAGTCCTCTCTGAAAAAATATTAAATATTCAACCAAACAAAATGTTCACAAAGCACACAGATTTACGACAGCAGATTATTATTTATTATGATGTCCTTGTTATTGCACACACTGCACCATGGGTACTGTTCTATTGCTTTTGTGTTCGACCGGAGTTCAACGTTCAGAGTCACCCGAGACAACACAGGGTTCCTTAACATTATGTTACACTGTTTACAAGTTGGGAGCTGACAGAAAGACAGAGAGAGAAACAAATCCCCTCTGAAGTTGCACTGTATCAAATCCACACACAGCACACAGAAACCTCTTCCCCAGAACAAACCTAATTCCCTCTGCCATTGATGACAATAGAAGAGCGACCCGTGTGTCTGACCTTTGTTATCAACCATGAGTCGTATATTTCCTTATGTTCATATGGAACGTGATAAACAGGTTTTGGAGCTTTTATTGGACCAGGGATTTTTAACCAAACCTAAATGTAGCCTTACAGTTCTGTCCCAACGTAACCCCCACCAAATGGACACCAAAAAAACCCCTTCAATTCCTAATCACCAAACCTGTTTACTCCACGAACCCTAAGCTTAGCCTAAAGTTAGCAATTTTCATGTTAAACTATTGATACAGTGGAATACGCAGGTTATGCTGTGAGGAAATAAATGTGTGACAAGGGCCGTTACTGACAAATAAATAAATAACATTTATCTTAAACAAAAATAAATGATTAGCTATCCAGTATTAGGCCTACATTCCACTTTAATTTAAGCAGAGGTATGTGCAAAACAAAGTCAGTTAAAAGCGGGATACAGCCTACGAGAAACCTGAATGTGAAATCTGAACCCAACTTGACCTGACAAATGTATGAGGAATGACCGAACCCTGACGTGAATGGTGACGCTGCAAGTGTGATTTGCAGTGAATCCTCACCCCTCACTGTTGTTAAGAGGTGACTGCAGGGGCTGAACTTCATCCAGGGATGAGTGGATACGCTCTGATTACTGTCTCCCAACAGTCTGCTGTTTCTAAATGCCTCTAAGCCATTCAGATAAAGCAGTTTGGTTCTCCACTCCCCTCGCTGCTCTGCTCCTGCTCAAAAGCATTCCTAAAGAGGCTGTGGTAAACCGCTGTCCCCTAGCAACTTGACATGCAGGGAGAATCAGTGAGTTGCAGACTTGGGGGAGTGTGAGGTATAAAGCTTACAACAAAGAGGGCCCAGACTGCAGAGGGTTGCAGAGCACTGGGGGGAAAAAAAGCATTTGACTTTATGGGGCAGGAGCTGCTTTCCATAATCCACTGTCCTCTGTCTCTCTCCACTCACACACAAAAGCTCTTCATGTTTACTTTAAGAACACAAACTTTCTATCTTTCTGTGTCTCCAGGTATATCTTGCGTTGTCCAGCTATGACCCTTACTAGTCATAGCCTGGAAAGGAAATATATTGTATAAAATGGTGGCTTTACAGAGAGAAAACAATTCATGAGGCAATTCATTTGTGCAGATCTACTAAATGTAGGTGGGATGTTTCTGAAGTGTGTGTGTGTGTGTGTGTGTGTGTGTGTGTGTGTGTGCATGCATTATCTCACTGGAAGACAAAATCTGGGTTGTTGATTTGGCAGTTTACTTTTTTGATAACATTGTAAAAGGTGTAAGATTTTTTTTATTTTTCCCAGTCCACTGTGCATATTCACTTCCATGTCCCCCTTGCTATCTGAGATGCAGTTGTATGTGTTTGCTGTCACAATAGTGAATAATGAATGCCACTTTTCTAGGTCACTGTTCCGTGTCTGTTTGCCATGTCAAGTTATCATGTGTGCGTCATTCCACTTTGAAAAACGGAAAAACCTAAAAATGATTTTGACTTACAGAGTTTGACAATTGAATAAACTGCTCATCAGAAGGATGACTGGTTGTGGCTAAAAATAATATCAGTCAAATGCAGCTCCAAACAAACCAGTGACATGACTAAACATTTGTCATCGACCCGTCAAATAAAATCTACCCCCCACAAAACCCCAAGCACACCAGAATGTAGAAATGTATAAAACACAGGGATGTAAAAAAAGACAGATGTAAAAAAATTGGCTCAGCCCCCCTTTGCCTAGAGGCCTAGAGGAAGCTTTCGTATCAAACTACTGAACACATGATAAGGCACAAAGAGCCATTAAACAATGGACCACCACTTACACTCATTTCTATCTCATCAAACGCTTCACACGTAATAAAGATGCCACGGTTTTGTAAAAGTTTAACAATCAAGACCACTTCGTAAAGGTGTGTATATGCTTTGTGAGAAGCAGTTCATGTAACACACTAGCAGACACTATGAGAGCTTACTATAAGGACCGACCGTGTCCCAGCTTGGAATGAGACACTGTGGAAGTCGAGGCATGAGATTTCCCGCTTTACACCCTCTGTTTACTTCCAGCGTCATCACCGTATCAACAGAAGCATCGTTTTCTCTACAACACTGTCAACTTGTGCTGTTAAAACCATCAGTAGTATTATGTACAAAATATACAACATAGAAATACATACATAAAGAAGAGATTATTACAATGAGGCCTACAAAAGAAAACGACCAGTTTGTCCAGTATCACAGGCATTTCTACACATTTCACTCACCCCTTAACCCCCCGTATTGCAACGGCACTCACATTTCATGGTCGTTTACAACAGACATAGTAAAGCTATCAAAAAACAAAAGTCTCCAAAATCACTCTAGAAAGTTTTTTTTGTTGTTCTTTTGTTTCTCTACAACAATGTCAGTTAATATGTACAAGGCCTAGAAAATAATTTAATAACAATAATAATAATAATACACACTTTCTACACACTGTGGATGGGCGGAGTTCCTGGGTGGAGCACAATGTGTGCTGATTGGCTAACAGTCGCTAACAGAGCCGTAGTTAAAGGAAGGGTCACAGAGATGAAGTGGTGGAGTCAACAATTTCTCTGCCGTTGCACACCGTTGGTACGTAGTGGGCGCTCACAGATGCTAGGGGAGAAGATCAAACGAGAATTTGACAACCATGGTTAGATTGGCTACCAGCACAAGCAAACTTCATAAACTTCTAAAGTCACAGACTTTCTCTCCTCTGTTGTACTAAACCTTTTTCTCTCAGCCCTTACCCCACCCTGTCGACACAGGCAGTGTTTTCTTTTCTTTGCAGTGTCTGTCATATTATTTATCAGAGAGGTGAACTATAAATAAAGATGAAACTGTTTACCTGATTTGTTTTTGCTTATGAATTAAACATTAGAAGCACTGGGCTCTGCATATGTGGGATTATTATCGTGCAGCAGGTGGAATCACCACTGCTCACTCACGTACACGGCTGCATCAGGTGAAAAACTGACACCCTATGTACACCTCCAGTTGGCAAATCAAGGACGAGTAATCACTACAAACTACTTAAGTAATGGCAGCAAGAAAACACTTTGTTTTTTA
This sequence comes from Arnoldichthys spilopterus, assembly GCA_037974385.1. Taxonomy (NCBI): domain Eukaryota; kingdom Metazoa; phylum Chordata; class Actinopteri; order Characiformes; family Lepidarchidae; genus Arnoldichthys; species Arnoldichthys spilopterus. Next base: position 10,295,324 of record JBBPDA010000021.1, on the reverse strand, counting down.
AGCAAATATATTCTGTTACCAACCTCTACAGTTCCTCTACTGTTCATTTTATACATTCTGGTGACTTACACTATCAGTGTATTTGTGGGATTAAATTTAGTTCTTGAGTAAAACTCAATAAAATCACTGTAACTGTAGTGTAACTGAGTGTCAAGTGACATGATGTTTTTATAAAAATGGCTGACAAAATAAAATATGATAAAATACAATTTTAAGTAAATAAAAAATTCATTATTATTATTAATAATAATGTTTTCCACCAGAAATCTATAATTTTGAAAGTTTCGAATGTTATTAGTGTCCAAGCAACCAAGGAGGACAAAAACCATCATTACAAGGGCAATGGTAAATTCCATTAGCACCTCTTTGCGGTTTTATGTTAGCACCTAGCTGTTTATGCTGCTTTTCTCAGAACTGAGGCTAAATCTCAAATGGCTCCCTTCTCCCTACATAGGGCACTACATAATAATTAAAAGAGCTAATACACCTAAATAGTGTATAATATGTAACAACTTGGGATTCAACTTTATATGTATTACATTATTCCATACTGAACAAATACTCCACTGTTTGGGTGTACAGCCAGAGTTTTAGAAATTACATGGCGTATAGGGCCATTGTTGATTCAGCTAGGGTTTAATGCTACTTAAGGCAGATCTAAAAATAACAGACATTTGAGGTGTGCAGGTTTTACATTGAATTATACAGTAAGTATAAGTACTTTAATTCAAAGCCTATGATATTAGTGGAGGAGCCTTTTTGCCTGTTACCTAAGATGAAGATGTAGGAAAATTATTAAATTCATCATTTATAATTTGCTGACTTTCACTAGCAGAACTATCCCTCATATTGTTTTATGGTATTTTGGCGACAAAGCCCTCTCTGAAACAGTGTTTTATTTAAAAAACCATCATCATCAAATGATTCTTTGTCTGTATTTAAAAATGATAATTGGAGTATTGTTTTAAGATATTCCTTTAAGTATGTGCTGACAAGTGATGTTTAACCCCAAATTAGAAAATGTTGGGATGGTATGGAAAACGCAAATAAAAAAAGAAAGTAGCGATTTCTAAATTTACTTTGACTTAATTGCAGACAATATGAACACAGAATATTTCATGTTTTGTCTGGTCAACTTCATTTCATTTGTAAATATACATCCTTT
>JBBPDA010000021.1:10266194-10284014 GCA_037974385.1 Arnoldichthys spilopterus | reverse complement strand
GAGAGAGAGAGAGAGAGAGAGAAAGAGAGAGAGAGAGAGAGAGAGAGAGAGAGAGAAAGAGAGAGAGAGAGAAAGAGCGAGAGAGAGAAAGAGAGAGAGAGAAAGAGAGAGAGAGATAGATAGAGAGAGAGAGAGAGAGAGAGAGAGAGAGAGAAAAGTAGAAAGAGAATAAGAAGAAAGGAAGACACAGAGAGAGAGAGAGATAGAGAGAGAAAGAGAAAAAGTGAGGCAGATTGTAAATAGACTAGTAAGTAAAGTTAGACGTTGAGGAGATAATTGTGGATCATTCTGAATCATGCCCTGACAGACACACAGACTTTCCTGAAAGTATCTGAAAACAGCTCCTACTCAAAGAAAGATGAGTCAAACATTATTCTTTCTTTGACAAGATACATGAAAATATTTCTCCCTGCGTGTCGCAGTGAGTGCCTCATAATTGCTTTCTCTCGCTCTTTCTCTCTCTCTCTCTCTCTCTCTCTCACACACACACACACCCTCCTGCAACCAGAGCATTGTTTGTCAGGTACACTTTAAACTCTTTAGACTCCATGGTGACACCGTGCCCTGTTGCCTGTCAGTCTTGTCATGCAGAAACGGAGCAGGCTCGATCTGCAGGCCTCAGGTGCCATAACATCTCCCTCTACAGGAGGAGACAAGTCTAAAGCACAGCTCTACAACTGCCTCTCTCTCACATCCTCTCACACACCTCCACTGCTGACTGCTTCAATTCAGACCTGCCGTCCTGTTCACATGCACACACACACACACACACACACACACACACACACAGGGATACATACAAGGGCACCCAGAATTGGTCTAGAATTTTACTGTTTCTTTAATTTTTGTGTTTTTTATGTTGCACATAGAAAGAGAGAGAGAAATAAAGACAAGAGAAAATGAGACACCTTAAGAAGCTGACTGAGCAAGTGTGTGCAAGCATTTAATTATAATTTAAATAGGTGTATTCACAACCATTGGGCTTTTTATTATGAAAATAATATTTTCCTCATCTCGTCTTGACTTGCTGAAGTGAAGGACATGTAGAACAGCTATCACACACACACACAGTTACACATCCATTTGTTTTGCAAGCATACTTTCCAGCCACTTATGAGTGTACACATTATACATTATACACATTTTATTGTTTTATACAGAAATACCCATTTATGTCATACATGAGGCTGAATGATACTTTGATTTGACTTCTCTCATTAGATCTATGGACAAACTGAAATATGTAGGGAAATGATGTACAGATAATGTCCATACTTTTTGTTTACAATTAAAATTATTTTTGAGGGATGAGGCCTTACCTTAGGTTGCGCTGGCTTATGTAGAGGATATTGGCACTAATAAACATTAACAGTGCAGGCTGTGTCAGCCATTTATCTGCTAAATCTTCTGGTCAGTTCCAAATCCTCACTATGATTCTCTCTAATGGTAGTTCAGGTGGATTTAGGTCCAGTTTCTACATTTTATATGTTGCTTACATAATGTGTATGCATTGGCACTGACAGATACAAAAATATGTGCTAGTTTGGTGAGATTGCCGGTAGCGGTCAAATGTGTTAATTTAGAAGAATCAATTACAGAAAAAAAAATACATACAACATGTTACCCTTGAACCCATGGGTTACTACACAACCCTGGGCATCATTGACACTGGGGACATGTCCCATGACTCATTTCCTCCTGACCACTTTTGGAAAGATCTGGAAGCCTTTAATGTCAGGTTGAAGCACCACAGACGTGAGCACCGACTGCCTCTTCCCCATGTTTATTTTCCCACGCATGTGACTGCACATCTACACTGCTCTATGGTACATGTGTTGATGAAGAACATTTGCTGAACATTTGTTTTTCAGTAAATGAAAAGTTAATACCACCTAGCGCTGTACTGATTTTGCTTATTAAATAAATAAACTTTATTTGAAAGTCTTTTTACAAAAGTAAACTTTGTTATTCAAGAAGCTTAAGCAGCATTTCTAGCTTACTGTAAATTTGCAATTACTGATTCTTTAGCTGCACTTAATGGGGTGGTCATGAGAGCTTATGTTTATAGTAAAGGAATCATATCCCACGTCTTTTGCTGGTGCTGGTGCTGTTTTTTTCCCTTTTTCAAAGCTTCTCACTGAATTCTCTTCTCTTCTCATTTTTTAATCATTTGTCAGCCATAGTTTAGCCAAAGGCAGTCTTATGCTGTTAAATGTGCATTATTTTCTTGTGGCATGAAGAAATATTCATATTTTGATTGCTTAATTCACATGAGGCAGTGATAGTCAGAGACAAAATGAACCAAGAATATAACATAGGCTTGGGTACTTGTTGATTAACCACAGAGCGCATAATAGTGGACCTGTGGTTTGTGATTTTTGGATGGGGCAGTTTGTTCCTTGCACCAATAAATGGCAATAAGGAAGGGAATTGTTCTCACATTCTACTACAGTGTTATGTTAGCTGTGACTCTGACTATCATAGAGCAATCAGTGACAGTTGTGTTCCCTGTAGAACCTCCAATTTGGGAGATTTCAGTTTGGTTGTAAATTGCTCAGATTGCTCTAATAGAGTCATCTGTTAAGCAGTGTTTTTTTTTTAATGCCAGCACTGCAACACAATCTGTATTGGTTGTGGGTGTGCTTGCACTAATGTGCTTTCATCATCAGAGCTGGGAATCCCTATACATTCATTACACATATATTTTGTAGGGCCCAGCGAATTACAAAACATCCACTCCATGTTTTTTTGCAAAGCAGCTGTCAATGTTAAAAACTCTGAACGAAGGAACTATGAACTGAAAAACTACAATGAGAAAGAATTGCAGGAACAGCACTAGGATGAACTTCTCTTCATGATTGCTGTCAGTAAATGAAATTAATGTTGATGTGCTACCTTGCAGTGTATCTCTCAGTAGTCACTTTGTTGCTCAGCTAGCTATGGTGGTATTGCTTGCTTGCCACCCACTTCCACAACTGTGCTCTGTCTCACACAACAGTGAGAGTGAATCACAACTATTTTTACATGTGATAAACACCAGTGGACAATGTAACTGCAGCTTAAAGAAGACAACCATGTCATGTGTGAACGTGGTTACATATGCATGAAAAGAAATTAAAACTAGAATTTTCCAGACTTTCCACCACAGTTAGCTAGCCAAATAGTCAGCACAGTGAAACACGACAGTGTCTAGTTAACTGGCTGTTAATTCACCAACTGAACAGGTCACCTTAACCATCAACGGATCAATTGCCCCTTCGGGAGATCTGGCAGGAGAGGCCACTGCATTTAGGTATTTTTTCAGAAAAAAACCCAAACCATATTTCACAACCTGTACAGTTTTGTTTGGTTTAGGGTCAGCAAGAGACACACACAGGCTATATCCCATGAGGGTAGTCCTCATGCTTATGCCATGCAGGCATTTAGAATGTTTTTCATTAAAAAAATACATGTAGGCTATACTCTGATTACTTTTTCATTGGTTTGTAGCATTACAGTAAAGATGGAGGGGGGGGGCTGTAAGCAATGTGTGCAATCTGATTTAAATGAGTAAAGATGCAGTAACCCAGCTCACACTAAGAATGCAATATATAATTGCAGTACTGGAGGTTATATCCGATACTGACTGCTCTGCTCTGCAAATTATACCACACAATTTTCAGCACAGGAACATTTTTTTGATTCAGCTATAGCTGCATGTCCCTGTGTTCATATTTCAGAAAAGTGAAGGAGGGAGCAAGAGAAGACATACATATAAGAAAGAAAGAAAGAAAGAAAGAAAGAAAGAAAGAAATGGAGAAATGGATAAAGAGCGTGTGGTGTAAATGGAATAGTGGCTGTTAGCAATCTTCAAGCTCAGCATGGCCTGAGGCCTTTTCACACACACACACACCTAGCACAAAGATATCACACAAATAATATACATCCATCATTATAGGATATGATAAATCACATTTATCTCAAATCTGTATAACTGTGAGTCAGACTCTTTGTGTGTGTATATGTGTGTGTATGTGTCATATGATGTGTGTGGGCCTAAGATATTATATGATGTTCTAGGTATTGTAGATGGCTTGCACTGAGCTTTCTCTCTGAGGTCAATATACTGTATGCGTGTGCATGGGTGTGTGTGTGTGTGTTTATTGTGGGTGGATGAGTGAACACTTTGTTTTGTGGTGTGTGGGTTGTGAGTGTCTGAGATTTTATGGCAGAAAAACAAAAAACAAACTCAAATGTCCCAAATGGCCGATGTGTGTTTGAAAATGGCCTGCACCATTTGTGTGTATGTGAGTGTGTGTGTGGGTTTATGTGTGTGCTTCTACTGCTTCATGTGCATGGGCATGTGTTTACTCAGTGGGTGTGAGATCACTACAATTTGAAGCAGTATCGCTCTCCTTCTCTCTCTCGCTCTCATTCTCTCTCTCACTGTCTCTTTCTCTCTCACTGTCTCTTTCTCCCCCTCTCTCTTTCAGTTGTTGACAGAAAATTCCCCTCACTCTATTGGATTACTTCACCAATTGGTGCCATGTGCGACCCAATTTCCATAGCAACTGAATGTTGCTTGCATTTGTCTGAGTGAAGAGCAGAGTGTTGGAAAAATAATCAACTCTGTGAAGCTGGGAGACACACTCTGACACTAAAGATGAGTTCTAATGCAACAACGACTTGGCAAATCACATCATTACTGACTTATCAATACTGTTCTTGTATACTGTATACAAACACCAGCTGTCCTTGACATTGAGCATTTCATGCCAAATAGCAATGGACCAAATTTTAGAAAACTGTCCAAAATTACCTAAAGTAAATATTAACTATATAATATCTCATTACATTAACATACACTACAATTACATTTAATTTACAGTATTTTTATGGCAGTGATAATATCCTGTAACAGTCTCATAAATTAACTAAAATATGAGGATATTTATTGCAAAAAGCACATTAGTTTTTTTATTTTTCACTGTCCATAAAATTGGGCCAGCAAGAGAATACATTCCTCTTGTACCTCTAAAGAAGGTGAGGGGCCTCTGCAGACAACGCCATAGAGAGCCAAAACTCAAGCTGATGTCCCAGCTTCATCAGTTAACAAGGCCCTAGCTATGTTCCATTACCAAGTAGAGCCAGCGGGCTGCCAGAGATTTTTCCTGGTTTCTGCCAAGAAATTAAAATATGAGTTTCAAAGAGATTGTTTCAGGAGCGAGAAGCGAAGAACAAAGTGTGAGAAAACGACCTGGCGGAGAACAAAAGCCAAGCTGACAAAAGGCAAAAATCCATTTTCTCATTAGAATAGGTTCAACAACACTCCAGGTATGGAAATAATAGCTCATTCAATCTGGAACAGATAGATCCAGAATATTTGCCAAGGTTTTTAGGTAAAAGGCTTGAGTGTCACACTTAACAAAAAAAAAAAAAAACCTGAAGTGAATTCATAGCAGTTGGGCCTCAAGTTGAAGGTCCTTCCATGGACATCCCAATTCTGCTGCCTGAAAGCTATACATGACAGTGAAATTTTGTCAATCGCCAATATCGTCTCATGTTGTACAGCCTGAGCCTGAACTAGTTAACTGACCGAGGAGCTTCTGGCCATGATCAGGAGTGTAGGAATCTTAGTGGGCTACTTACTCCATTTGCACCTTTACTAAGCTCTGTTTCTCTTCTCCTTCTTCTCCATGCTAGATCAGTTAGTAGCTCCTCTTCTTTGACTGTCCTCTGTTCTGCTGCTTTGCACATTAAAACTTTCTTGCTCCACAGCTCCCTCCTCTTCCTCTCACTACCCCCACCCACCCAGAGTCCGCTCCCTCACTGTTTCTCGCTTCCCTTCTTCTCTATCTCGCTCTCCCTTTTCCACCACCTCCTCCTCCTGTCTATACAAGCTACTGTCATTTTTTTCTCTCTCCTGCATCGCTCGCTCCTGCCACCCCATCGCCCCAGACAGCAAAACCCCACACGTCTTTGATTCTGCGCTTGAAAAATGAAGATGGTGAATTTCAAAGAGAATCTTCTTCTGCTGACGCATACCAGCCCACTCAACCTCTCTCACATCGTTTTATCTCTCCGAGTCTCTCTCTCTCTCTCTCGCTCGCTCTCATACTCTTTCTCTCCGTGAAACACATGCAAACGTTCACACACACCCTTCCATCTCACATACGTATGCGCAGACGTGCACGCAACCTGTACATCTTCTCCTTACTACATCAGATTCTCAAATTTCTCTCCACGAGCCCATCCCGATCTCTTGATATTCCTATATCTTACCTTCATAAACAGTTTGCAGCCTGGCTCTATTTTTCACATCTTAATAACTCTTTCCCCCCCCCCAATGCCTTAAGGGAGTTTAGAATTCTCTCCGCCCCCTCGCCGCTTTTCTCTACCTCCGTCGTCGTACGTGTTTGTGTACAGTCACGGATAAGTGTGGCATAAGCTCATCTAATATTGACGCGCCAGCTTGAGCACTTTTACATGGTTTATTTTTACCTGCTCCCCTTGCTCTCCACCTGTCAGTCAAAAGCAATCCTCTCAGTGGCAGCGCGCACGTTAGCCTCAGCTCGTGTTCCCGTCACAGCCACGGGCCTGCCAGTGCGGCAATCACTTCTCACATTGGCTCTAATTACACAGCCACTATGCACCTCCACTCACATTAACCACAGACTGACAAAAGAAATACAGCGTGATCCTTAAGCACCTACACCCACCCCGCTACATACCGCAGCGAAAGGGGGATTTGGAATATGAATAGAATGGAGAAAGAGGGAAAGACTGAAGCAAAAAGGATCAGAGTTGGAGCTGTGCTTAGGGGTGTCCCAATCCATCTGAAAAGGTCGATATATTGGAAGCAAAGGAGTTAGATTTTAAAGGGGTCGATATGGGTGAAATCCAGTCCGGTTCAGTTCTTTCGTGCTCTTATTTTGCCCTATTTGTGCAACAGCTGTAGTAACATAAATTGCATTAACCATCATTTTACAGTGTCCAGACGTTTAGACCAGGGCTGCATCCAAAAAAAAAAGGTGACTCCACCCAGAAACGGTTGAACAGGCCTACAACAAGGTGTCATACACTAACACTTTACTAATAATGATAATGATATTGAACATTAGAAATAGTGATTAGAAGAATAGTGAGAGAAATAGTGGGACAGAGTGATCAAAAATTCATAGCGTTAAGAGGTGGCAAACACCCAAGAACGCTACAGGCTTGATACACCACTTGAAAACCCGACATCCCCCTTGATATGCAGAACACAGCAACAGAAGCAGAAAGGAAAGTACCTGCGAGCATCCGACGCCATCTGTAGTCAGTTTTTGAAACGAAGAAATAATCCATAAAACGGAAGAGCAGTGCAAATTACAAATACAAATCATGCAGTTCAGTGCCACAGATGACGAAACATTCTCTTTTGTCTAGAACAATTGATTATGTAACATTTACTGTAGCCTTATTACAGAAAAAACTTTACTAAATGTATGTTTTTACAGGCATTTTCAGGTTCTTTTTTTTGCCCAGTGTGTCCTGAGATTCGGTTTCAGCCAAGAATTTTAATTAAGCTAGCAAGTAAGTTAGCACATTTACATGTTCTCAGGAGTTTGGTGTCTTTTGTCTGTAATGTGGAAACTATTTTAAAGTGGAAAATGAAAAAAGCCAACAGTCACTTTGAGGATAGTAGCAAGACATAAAATTTCAGTGCACAAGCTATTGCACACACAGCAACAGTATGTTTAAAGAAAAGAGGTAAGAGTGCAAACCAAACTTGTAAAGGGTTTGGATGTTTGGAAGCAGGTGCAGGCGAGTGCTATTTTACAAGTTTATCATCTAAGCAAACATAAACTATGAGCTAAGTGACTAAACCAAAACACAGAGAACACTAGGACATAACGTACAGCTAATACAATCTGAAAGACTACAGATAAACCAAGGGAAGGGTACTGATACAACAACAGAGAACCGACAAACACTAAGCCCAACATAAGAGACTAAATAGTGAACACAAACGAGGGACACCTGACACAGGGAGGAGACGGGAAACGAGGGACAGGTGAGGATGGCGGAGACCAGGCGGGGCTAATTCAAAACAAAACACATGCACATGGCCAGACAGGACAACACAAACCCTTATAGAACTACTGTATTCAAGACACCATAAAAGATTCAATTCGGCTCTTAAATGGCCAGTTTTTATGAATATACACACAAATATAACTTAAGAATGGGCAGTGGTGGCCTAGTGGTTAGGACACTGCCTTTGGGAGCTGAAGGTTGCGGGTTCGAGTCCCGGCCTGGGCACTACTGAAGTACCCTTGAGCATTTGTCATTGTGAACACACTCAAGCACCACAACGAAATGTGACCTCTGCATTTAACTCATCACACGTGCACACGTGGCACAGCGGGCAGCTACCAACAGCACCCGGGGAGCAGTGTAGTGGGACGGTACCTTGCTCAAGGGTACCTCAGTAGTGCCCAGGTCGGGACTCGAGCCTGCAACCTTCACGTCCCAAAGGCAGTGTCCTAACCACTAGGCCACCACTGCCCATTCTTAAGTTATATAAGTGTGTATATTCATAAAAACTGGCCATTTAAGAGCCGAATTGAATCTTTTATGGTGTCTTGAATACAGTAGTTCTATAAGGGTTTGTGTTGTCCTGTCTGGCCATGTGCATGTGTTTTGTTTTGAATTAGCCCCGCCTGGTCTCCGCCATCCTCACCTGTCCCTCGTTTCCCGTCTCCTCCCTGTGTCAGGTGTCCCTCGTTTGTGTTCACTATTTAGTCTCTTATGTTGGGCTTAATGTTTGTCGGTGGGTTAAATGCAGAGGTCACATTTCGTTGTGGTGCTTGAGTGTGTTCACAATGACAAAGAGTCACTTTCACTTAAGAATAACACTTTTCAGTTTTTCCATGTAGTTACTGAGCTTTAAGAGGTGATGCAACTGGAACCGAGTCAAATTAATTAGTTAAAAAATATGTTTGGCAAATAGACCAAGACTGATTTCACTTGATCACAACATCCACCAACATACCTCTGAAGCTGATGTGAAGCAGAAAGTCCCGGTACAGCCTCCTGCCATCAAGGCTACGCATCGCATCACACAGACGTGTGGTGTTAGCACACAGTGTCCGTTGCATGCGGTGCAGGGCATGCGCCATGGCATACACTGCGTTTACCACGAACATGATTTTGGACTCGGGTTCGAAGTTGGACTTATTCACATCCAGCTCTGGGTCGCAGGGTGGTTTGGGAGTGCCCTGCCCAGCCGATGACAACGTCCCACCCAAAGTGCACTGGAATTTCTGTTCCCAGAAGTCTCTGTACCAGGGGTTCCGGTGGTTGTTAAGTGGATTGAGGCTCTGGAAGTAGCGATTGAACTCTGGGATGGGGTGTGCAGCCAGCTCCAGTGTGATGGCCCCATCAGCTGCGAGCTCACTGCCTTTGACAATGCTCTCCTGTGCCCCCCATCCATCACTGGCCACCCAAAGGAAGGAAGCGTTGAGGCGGCTGGCGGCACCCAGGAGCTCGCGGGCATCATCGCTGCGCAAGAAGAGCACCACCACATGGGCTGTGGGCTTCTGCAGGAGTTGCCGCACCACAGCTTCATATGAGGAACGTTTAGCGTTGGAGCGGCCCACCTTCTCTGATGTGGCGATGCATATGTTCCGTAGACGGGCCTCCTGCTCAAAGGCCTCAATTCCTGTCTCGCCGTAGTCACCCTCAGAGGCCACAGTGGAGACGTAGGTCCAGTTGAAGGCGCGCAGGATCTCGGCCATGGCCTTCGCCTGGTAAAAGTCCGGAGGCACAGTGCGTGCAAAATAGTCGTAGCGTGATTTGTCGCTGAGCTTAGCGCTGGTGGAGGCGTAGCTGATCTGAGGGATCTGGAAGAGGCGCAACAAGTTGGCAACCTGGGAGTAAAGAGAAAAAAACACTCTTACACACACACAGGCGCTGCATTAGAAATACTGTTTAAATCAATAAGTCAGCACCTTATGAATTAATTATACAAAGTCTATGATACATAAAATATTCTTTTTTAGCCACTTGATTGGATCAGATCACATTAGCCCAATTAAGAGTACGCAGGCAATCCCAGCAGGGTGAGGAGGAGGTTGTTTCTCTTTGGTCAGACTCAGTTTGGCTCTCGCACATCACACATATCTCACACTGAGTGTGAGGCGGAAGCTGTGACTGCCATACACTGTTGCAAGAGTGAGAGCGTATTGAGCACTTTGCTGTCAGCCTGCATGAAATCTACACTGTCAGTCTGTTGTAATCCATCAGAATACCCTTTTATCTCATCATGATCGGTCCTTTTGTAGCACGGACTTGTAGCCTGTTTGTCTGGTACAAGGGGCTTATTATACATGCTATGAGATATCTCATAGAACAGTAATTACCTATTACATTAGTGACAGTCAAATTGAATCTAATGTAAGAGGAGAGATTTTAATGTGGTGCAGAAGATCAGTAATCAGTGACTATGGCTGATAATAAACATAAATTAGTTCTTCTCATTGTAATTCTGGAGGTGAAAACACTCAACTGCAACAAAAACGTGCTTTTCACAGTTTCATGGAGCATAATCCTAAAGCAGGCTCAGACTCTTTCTTTCCTTTTAAAAAAAAATGCAAAAAAACAGAAATAAGAGATGATGTTCTCATGAATGTATAATGGAGCATAAACTTTATATAGGTTCTTTATTTCTTAGGGCTGGCATGTAAAATCATTGCTTAAAGTTGGTTGAGGAATAAAAGCCTAAGCCCTCATGAGTGTATCTGCCAGAGGGAGCGAGCAGAAAGGATGGTCAAACAACAGCAGTAAGAAATAAACAGTGACTAATTGTTGCCTGTAAGTAGAGAATGATGGGAAACAATGGTTATCTAACGAGCAACCACAGTGAGGTCACGGCCCTCCCGGCCTTTCTCCAGAAACACAGAGCGCCTCTGAAGGAAGAGCAGAGAGAAAGGAGGCTTAGGGAGGGAAAAAGAGACGAGAGAATTATAACAAGATAGAGAATGGATTCTGGATTTGATATCGCACAATAGCATAGCCCCAGTGCAAATCCAGGCACGTATGCATAGAACGAACCGGAGCAAATGGGGCTGGGGCTGAGTGGATTTAAATGAGCAAGAATGAAAAAGGGGCGGTGCACGCTTTTTTCCTGAACGTTGCTCTTTAAATAATGGATCAAGTACTCTGGAGCTGGGCAGCAGCAAGTCTACGTGCTGTTCTCTTTTGCTCTGTTCTTCGAGGGTGGTGAGCTCTCAGACAGAAAATCATTCACTCGCCTGTAATAATTTGGTGAGACTATATGATGAGATCATCAACATCTCTGCATACAAACAACACTACAGAATAATTTATGCCCTGGTGCCTGCCAGGTATGAACTTTCAAACCAAGAACCTTAAGGCACCTTTTATTCCCAGCTGAGGGTTATTACTGTTTATTATTACATTTTTTGTTGTACATTTCCATTTCTAACCTCTCTTTATCACTTAGACTTAAACAGTTTGTTTGGTGCATCCTTAAGACTGATATATGTAAATGAAAAAGCTGATCGGTTAACCACTCCGTAAGCATGCTACACCATGAGGCACATCATGTTTAAATTCTTGGGGACGTTGAAAAAAATTCACACTCCTTTTGCATGTTGCAATGATGCACTTGCTTGTTGACAGACTGGAACAGCACAAGGTTTAATGTCCTTACAACTACCACTGTAAAAACTCTGCTACAGATTGTCTGCATTTCAGTTTGAATGGATAGGTTAAATGCAATATATATATGTACTACATATGTATAGTGCATGAAGCTTTAAATTTAAAAAGCACGAGAGAATTTCTTTTTTCCATTATATGGTAACCGTATTAATAGCTACTGTTCACTAGAGATGTTGTACCTTCTACCCTTGCACAGCACTGACCTGTATGGAAACGCTACTGTAGGACCCTCCGATAACTCCAGCTATTGCCAAGGGGCTATCCTCCTGGAAGGCGTAGGAGCCATCAGGGCAGATAAACTCGGTGTCATCCACCTTGGTCAGGGAAGCTCTCACAAACTCCAGTGCTTGCTCCAAAGCATAGGTGTCCCTTGAGCATGTGTCCAGGATGTGGACTCCCAGGGCTACGCCCGGCAACAGACTGACATCACGGTTGATCTGGTCTATGGCAAAGAGCATGGCCTCCAGCCGTTGAATACCCCGGTCCTCGTTGATGCGGCCACACTCATCCATGCCCAGGCCCTTTTCATGGATGGGGAAGAGGCCTCCTAGGACCAAGTCCCCATCTATCTTAATCTCTCGACGGGGAGAGTCGCCACTGGACAGCAGGACCCCGGCTCCTAGCAGCACAAGCAGCAGAGCTCGAACTGCAGATGACATTGTTACACGGAGACAGAGCAAGCACAGGTGGCCGTTTAGCGCTTTATGAGGGAGAAAGAGGGTGAGGAGGTAGTGTCAGAGGCAGGGGAGAGCCATGGACTGGACACTGAGAGTTCTGTCTGATCACACATGAAGATACACTAAGGGGGAGTCAGCTTACCACCTGTAGACAGAAAGAGAGAGAGAGAGAGAGAGAGAGAGAGAGAGAGAGAGAGAGAGAGAGAGAGAGAGAAAGAGACAGAGAAAGAGAGAGAGAGAGAGAGAGAGAGAGAGAGAGAGAGAGAGAGAGAGAGAGAGAGAGAGAGAGAGAAAGAGACAGAGACAGAGAGAAAAAAAGAGAGACAGACAGACAGAGAGAGATGAGAAAGAGAAAGAAATGGAGAGGTAGAAATTGAGAGAAATTGCACAAAGACATGAATTCAGCAACCGATGGAACTGCAGTGACAAACAACAGATAAAATTATTATTTATTACAATTTTAAAAATAGAAGTTCAAAAAGGTTTCAATCCATAGAATGAACTTTTTAATAGATGGTTCTTTAAAGAACCATTATTGTAAATAAGATGTGCAAGTGTAAAGAACCTTTTAAACAATTCCCACATTATGTGAAAGTTCTAAATCACCTATAGATCGTTTCCTAGAACACCACATCCAAGTCAAAACCATTTAGGTATTTCCAAAACTGCAGGATGAAAAAAATGTTTGTCTTTTTGCTTGTTGTTCTCCATTAAATGGAGAACCACTGTGCATACTGTAGAGTTGTGAGATGAAATCCATGCTTTGAAACACCCTTGAAACCACACGATTCATACACACATGCTCCAGTTTTACCTTCCCCCATCGTTAAGCCTGTGAACAGATATGTCGGAACAGATACACAAGGATGAAGAAACACACAAACAAATCAATAAGCACACAGCCTCTGAGAGAAGGTGGAAATGCTACGCTAAGGGTGAAAATTTTGTATTAAAAGGGCAAAGAGGATCAGAAGCAAACACATCTGATCTCTAGTCCTCGAAGCTCAATGGCATAGGTGTATGTGCATAGAATAAATGTAAATGTGTATTTCTGTTCAACATGTTACAACTGCTAAGAAAATGAATTAGTAAACTCAGAGCCCATCCTAGTGCAGGTCTGTAAGGTCATCTTTGGAAATATCATTGCATCTTCTATTACTGTTGGGTTTGTCTCTGCAACTGCTTGTTCCAAGGGTGAGCCTACAACGTATTATACACAGACAATACTAATCCAGTATGAACTGACCATACGGCTGGGCAATATGAGATTATTCATGATTATCATGATTATGTAATACTATTATATTACAATGTGCTTTTCTGTGCATATTTTGGATATTGTTAGTACTTCAAAACAACACTGCATGTTTTATATTAATGACAGCACAATTAGTCTCATTATGTTGTTTGTATCTGTTCCAAGTCATCAAATGTCAGAAAAATTAAACATTGAGATAGATATGTGTATCAGAAGTCTTGAGGATCCTTGTTTTTTTTGCAAATATCCCTATGTCATATATGGCATTGGTATTATGTGGTGGTTTGTCTGTTAGCATTGCACTTTAAACTGGACGTTATGCAACATTTTCCCATCAGGGTGAATGTGATTATTTTCAACATTCTCTAAAACTTGTTCTATATCTGGCAACAGCTGCAACGAAAGAAAGCATATGTGGGTGGATTGCTGATAGACCAACACAGGGTAAAGAAGCACCGTGTGTCAGCAGATCCTCTTCCATCTAGGACACAACATTAACATCCTTCTTAAAATCTTAGGATTTTCAAAATCAGCTGACAAGCTTCTGTCTTAGATGTCTCCCACTGTACCGCTGTGTTGAGCAAGGCCAGATATGGCGCACTGGCCAATATAACTGAATCATTTGTATGTATTTATTTAAGTATGTTTTCATCATGTATCATTCGTGATCAGAATCATACCCTTAAGTAAATAATTAAAATCTCAGCATTAATAAATGTCTCCTCAGATAGCACGCTTTCATTATTCGGAAAAATGTGACACTCTAATTGACGGATCAAATCCATGCTTGCCGTTCCACTCCTGGCGACGAGCTGCTGAAACTGCTCAGATGTGTGGCAGATATCTAAGCCAGTGTTTTGATCTCAGGGCTTGGAAAAGCTTCTCTAATCTGATTTCCTCTCCCACGTTCCCTTGCGGAGGAGGCATTTAGGAGTCCTGTGAGGAGCCAGCCGGGTTTCCAGCACACTGGCAGGCTCATAAAGCCTTCAGGCCCGCTCCAGAAAGAGAAAAAGAAGATGAAGACAAAGGCAAAAAGAAGAAGAAGAAGATGAAGAAGAAGAAAAAGAAGACGAAAAAGAAGAAGTCTCAAGTGCTGGACAGCCTAATGCTCAACCCCGGCGATGCTATCTATCTTCACGGTTCTACACTACCCAAAACCTGCTGTGCTGCAGGCCTCTGGTGGCTGCGTGTTAACAGCAGCTAGCCTTGTTATCTCTCTCTCGTTTCGGTCTGCCAGCCACAAACTCCACAAGCTCCGTCCAAACAGCTACAATAGCTTTTGCAGCACCCGCGTGCTGGGTGTATGCGTTTGTGTGTGTGTGTGTGTGTGAGTAGGCCCACATTTCAGCCTGTGCATCCTCACACTTTTCTCTCCTGTACACTCTCTCTCCTGAAAGATCAGCAAAAAGACAGGCGGGGGTGAGATCTTCTGCTTTGATGGCAGAAGCTTTTGACCGTTCAAGAGCTGCTGACTGGTGCTATTTTAGCACATTGAGAAACCAGACGTCACACTGGGCAAGAGGAATTAGTTTGAGGTTTCCTTTACTGCTAAAGCTTAGCCGATTTCACAAAAAAAAATCACAGAATGCATTGTTTGCTTACAAAAAAGACTCTTTTGGGAACTGTTTGTCTTGATGTGTAGTGAGGTAGATATATTCAAAGTATTTAAGACAAACTGAATGTACAGATGCCTCCCAAAATGCACCCTTAAATATAAATACCAAAACAGCATGGTGGGAAAGATACCAGTGTAATAAAGAGGCCAGAACACTGGCAGTATGCCGTACAGGTTGGTGTATACTATCAGCAGTCCCAGGGCTGCAGAAAATGGACATACTAGTTTTGTGGTTGTAATACCTTGCAATATATTTTCCCATAGCTAATCACATAGTTTAACATGTTTTATTTGAATTTGAATTAACTTACAAGAGTAACTTAATTATTTAAAGCGCCTATAGAAGCATTGACCAAAAACTGGTTAATTGGTTAAAAAGCTCACATCCTACGGTATAATCCATTATGATTTGTTAAAAAGCTCATTAGCGATACCAATATCGCAGAGGGCAATATTGTAGTAATGATCACCCATGACTCCACCCATCAAATTCTCCAAACTGTAGTTCAAACAAGTGTACTAAGTTTTGCCAGCCAGAAAGAAAAGCTGTGTTAGGTCATTCCCCGAGCCACATACTTTAGCCCATCTTTAAGCAGTTCCCCTTGGCTAATCGTGTTAATTAGCTTAGTAGGGTAGGACAGGAGTGGGGTAAGGGGGCTTTTTTTGGGTACAGAGAGCTTCTGAAATTAATTGGATTTTGCTTGCAGGCAGTTCCTTAACAGCATGCTTAAATCAAACAGTCAGCTCACAAAATCAATTCCAAACTCTGCCGCCAAACAAAATCCCCAAGTACTCACTCTCACCACAGCAACAATGCTCTTCAGCCATGCTTTTCCCCAGAATGTTACAATTGTTTGTAAAAAAAAAAAAAAAACTTCAGAGATTTAAGGAAAACAGGGAGGGATGATAAAAACTGGCTGATACAATATAGCACCAAATAATAACATACATTACTACTTAACATCTGCTGTAATAAAACATTACTATTATTATTAGTTATTATTTTTTGTTTATATACATTTAAACAGTCATACCTGCATCAAAACTTAAGTAACATACTAAACCCCCTTTTCCTTTCTTGCTTTATTTGTGTGTGTGTATGAGTGTGTGTGTATGAGTGTGTGTGTGTGTGTGAGTCTTAAAGAGCACAGCTACACTTCTGAGGCGTATATTTTCAAACAAAAGGACCCACTTGAGTTCGTCATGGAGAGAGTTTGCTAAGTTTGAGGCCTGGGGCCCACTATGTCCACAGCTTACTCATGTGTGACATGAGCACACACACACACACACACATTGCTGTAGCATCTCCTGCTGTACCTAGTAGGTGTTACTTCTTTCCCAAATGCCAACGTCCAGTGTCCTGCGTACAACATTTTTTGCTCGACTGCTCAAGAACTATGGGGTTTCTGTTTGAGAACGCAGAGATCACCCCTGTTATGCTTTGTACCTGAACCTATCAAAATGATCTAAAAACATATACACTTCACTTTAGCCACAGTATATGTGTGCGCAGGGGTCAAGTTAGGTGGAAGCCAGGGTGGGGAGTGAGTATTGCTCCTTCTTTAACAACCATAGTAGAGGGGCACTATTAAATATTAACACGGCACTTCTTACAACGCTAAGGCCATTGATCCATAAACAGAACACAGGTAGCGAGAACAACTGAGAAAGTTCACACACAGCAAAATTGCAGTCAGGGTCTTGGACACAGACAGCAAGAACTCTACTATTAATGTTAGCCCTCTATCAGACATGAAAGGAGGTCATGTCCCGCTGAGTAGAAACAAGGTGAAGTGCTGCTTTTAATACTCATACACTGAAATATAAAAGTGCCATAAGGGGTTCTTTGGAGTAATGCAGGAACGTCACAAATACTCAATGTTAAACAATGAATCGATTGAATCTTTTGCTACCAATGAATCTGCTTAGTGACAAGTTAACCGTTTAACCCATACAGGGGTGGCCTAGTGTTTAGGACATTGCCCTTGTCAAATGTAGGTGTTGACAGCTGCCCACTGCTCCACGTGTGCACGTGTGATGGATTATATGCAGAGGTCACGTTCCGTTGTGGTGCTTAAGTGTGTTCACAATGACAAAAGAGTCACTTTCACTTTCATTCTTCACTTATCCAGGTCATTATAAAGTTGTGCTCAGCAGTCTGAATATTCTCACATGCCTCGGCAGTGATGATAAGATTAGGTAATCATACTATACACAAAACCTTAGTTAAGGATGTGGTTTGATCTGGTTAAGGGGCATTTTGGGAAAGTACACATGGAAACAATTTGGGTAACTATTGACCTCTAGTGAGGGTTAGAAAAATTAGACTTATTAGACGTATCTCCAGTGTAAAACTAAAAAGCAATTAATAAAAATATCTGGACCCTAAGCACGTCTTGGGTGATTGACTACATCTGGGATAAGTGTAAAATTTTATTAAAAAGGAACAGCAACATCTTTTTTTGGCAAAGTAAACTTGTAAGGGTATAAGAGAGAGAGAGAGAGAGAGAGAGAGAGAGAGAGAGAGAGAGAGAGAGAGAGAGAGAGAGAGAGAGAGAGAG
>JBBPDA010000021.1:10245387-10265812 GCA_037974385.1 Arnoldichthys spilopterus | reverse complement strand
GGGAGAAAAAGAGAGAGAGAGAGAGAGAGAGAGAGAGAAAGAAAGAGAGAGAGAGAGAGAGAGAGAGAGAGAGAGACAGAGCACACTTCATGCTGTTATGGCTGAGCGTGTGTAAAAATGCTGCAGTGCTCCCTGAGAGAGGCCTTGTCAGGGAGCAGAGCTTAAACACATCACTTTGACACATGAACACATCCAAACACAAACACTTTATCTATTTCGGAGCGACTGCATCTCTGGGATGTCATTAGGTGAAACTGGTGAAGAGTCTATTTAGGTGAAATTACAGTAGAAGACATTGATCACAGAATAAAAGCACTATATCACACAAGCAGACAGACAACACAATCCCTTCAGCTGGGCCCCAGTGGCTACTGTGTAAGAAATTTATACAGCAGTTACCACCAGTAATCTACAATTAGGTACGAAGTGTGTATGAGTGGAAGAATATTTATCCAAGTGTTTAGGAAGAAGTGTGCATTCCTCCCTGTCAAAACATATTCCGATTCATCACTTCGGTGTGAGCCCAAAGCAAACTCTTTCATCAAGACACAATGTCTGAAGCCCCTCTCGTTCCATTTTGCACAAATTGCAGCTCGCAGCTCAACAGGGTTGTTCAAATAAATTTTTGGATTTGGAATGAGCTGCTTTGGGAAGAAAAAAACAACATAACATGTATTTGGTGTGTTAAAAGCTTAGCCTTTAAAGCCAACCTACAAGTGAGCGAGGCTGAGAGGAGAATGTGGAGCTGCAACACCCAGCCCCCCAAAACACAGCCAGAAAAAAAACACTCCACAACTACAAAGCTGTTCTTTTTTTTTTTTTTGCTCAGAAACGGATTTGCTTGGCAGCGAATGGGAGTGACAGGCTGCTGAAATCTCTTCACACTTCTGTTTGTGCATACCCGCAGATAGACACGTATAGCACCACAGCTCTTTGCCGATTTTGACGCAGGACTTATTGCAGCACTGTCACCCCTTTGGCTGGAATTTTAAAAGGACTGCCTTATTTTTCTGAATCATTTTCAGTGGGACACTTCTGGCGCCAATGACATCTCAATACTCTCCATGCATGCAGACATTATATACTCGAGGCTTAATGCGCAGGTATGCTGTTTGAGCCTTGCTCTCAGTGCACACCTTGGCTTTTGGTATGTGGCATATAGTATAATGAATATGCATGGGCTATCAGTGGGCTATATGGCACTCTTTGGGCTTAGACACCATTCCCTCTCCATATTAACGAACAGGAGACCAGGCATTTGCAAGCTGATGGGCCCTTTGAGTACGTGACTAAAGCAGAATTGATAACACAGCTCCATACCCATGGGCTTCATCTGAGGGAAACATGCCGTCTGACAAAAGGTGGGCTCCCTCAACAGAGAACACATGCGTGGGTGGAAGAAAATCTCGAGTTCTCAAAGCCGCAAACATATAGGGATAAAGAAGATCTAACTACCACGACGTACGCAGGCATGAAATTGCATTATTTTTCCATCATGTCTGCCATGTCTTTATATACGTATCATTTAATACTAACAAAAATAATAGGATTTAATTTATAAGCTCCTTTTAAAGACACTGTACGATTTGTAAAAACAACAGATTTCAGTTGGTGGGGTTTTCTGTTATTGTGCTGTCTTGCATCATAACTATTCTCTACTCGTCAGAACGGCGGACAACCCGCGGTTCAGGATCAGGAGAGGCCAGCACATCTTGTGTCTGTAAAGTCCTGACGCACAGCGCTTTAGAGTGAGGGGGTATGCAGGACTTATTTACATGCGCTATGCAGGCCATGCTCTTGAATGGCTAATTATTACAGTGCTGCTTTTTACTGCATCATTTCTACTGAGTGCAGCACCGAGAGCTGAACAGCACAATTCAAGGCCAAGGCCAAAGTCATACAGGGCTGAACTAAGCATTACAAACTACAAATGCACATAGGTGTATGCAGTCTTATTTGGAAAGGCTACACAGAGCGGTGTGCAGTACACTTCACGCATAGGAACTTACTAAAGTAAGGCATATAGATTTTTTATTTTTATGCAGGCTGTTTTCTTCATTCTTCTTCATAGACTGTATATATAGTCTTCATGTAGTATGTGTGTGTATTATATGTACACACACACATACACGTGTGTGTGGAGTCTATACACACTTCTACCTGCAGTCTATGGTTTTCTTACACGTGACTTTGTCTGAAGCCCACTACATGTTAACGCTGTGAATTCTCAACAGGGAGCTCTAGCCTATTCCAAGGCCAACAACTCCTCCAACTGATTTCTAAGTGCGGGCACATACACTTTTCTACCTTCACACAGACACAATTTTTATCGCTGTTATACCTGAGACATGACGTTACGCACGATAACTGAACTGGGTCTTGCAGTAAACCAACGAACCAAACCAGCTTAACCAGGCTGCACTAGCGCTGAAGCCCCACAGCGCTTTTACCTCGCACTTCAACCACAACACTGAAACCACCAGCCGTATTAAAATTCAGCGCAGGCGCTGGGCGTCATAAATTATGTACCATCTGCGTCTTCCTCTAACATCTTACAAAAAAACACACGGCCACGTTTCGCCTCACTCACACACACACTAACACACACACACCACCTCACTGCTGGAGAAAAACGGCTCGCTGAAGAGGTGCGCTTTTACTTTTCCCGCCCGTATTCCGGCAGGGCCCGCCCTCCGTGGACTGGGATTAGCTTGTTGTAGCTTCCCTCCTTCGCTAGGATTGGCTTGTAGTTCGCAGTCCGTCAGATAGGTAAGAACAATTACCCAGTCCCAGCACAGGTGGGCGGGGTCGATGGGAGTGCGGTGGGAGGGGGCGCTGCACGAGGACAAATTCTATAGCGCGCTCGCTACTTAGCATAACGGTTTCTGTTCTCTCTCTCACCCCCCCCTCTCTCTCTCCCACTCCCACTCCCTCTCTCTCCATCCTACATCTCTCGGAACCGTAGCAATAAAGAATGTCACACTAAGGACTCGAGCAGCTGTTTTCTGACGCTCCGGGTTAAACTTAAGCTCCCGAAAACAAAACAACACAACTAACTGTATTAAGTACACAAAATACACGAACAGTGACTCATGCGCTCCCAAATATTCGGACTAAACTGCGTTTAAGCTCCACAGCTAAAGAGCAACTCCATATAGCAGCTTCCGTCGGTTAAACCGCAGCTACACGGGCGATGTAAACAAACAACAGCGTCCAGAGAAAGTGCTGTCACCGCACTAAGGTAACTTCACTGTACACACACAGGTTGGTATTGCTATCTTTGTTAGTATATGCAATTGACTGTTTTTCAGTAATACAACACAGACACCTAAACAGAACTGTTAACATAAACCTCAGTAAACAAAAGACATTTTTTTGCTCCTTTAGTTTTTTCTAAAACAAAGTTGATTTGTGGAGAAAACAGCATGTTTCCTTGTGAGGACCAGGGAATTGTCCTCACTTCTACAGAATTTCCCAAATTGCTATCATTATGAGGACATTTGGTGCTCACAAAGAGTTAAATACATGTACACACAGACAGGGAGACACGCCTGGCTCTCAGTCCCAGAGTTAGAGGTTAACACTGCTGTTCTGAGTGGATATTAGCTAGGCTGAAGAGGAGCAGACTGATTAAAGTTTACTCTCTCTCCCCCTCTCTCTCTCTCTCTCTCTCTCTCGGGCTGTAACTCACTGGGCTGTGTGTGGTCAGTGAGAGCGTCTCCTCGTTCCTCGCGCTCCTGATACTCTGTTTATTGTGGAAGCGCAATGTTCGCGTCCGCCGCTTCGCTCCGTCCCCAAACTGCAAAATATGGGCAAACCTCCGTTAAAGTGTCCGTGATAAATCCGCGCTGGAGTCCGGAGGTGCCGCAGAATCTCCCGCCTTTTACCGTGAAGAGCGCGAGAAAGTCCGGGAGTGCAGATCCGCGCGGTGGATAGGATGAGTGAGAGAGAGACTCACAGAGAGAAAGAGAGAGAGAGAGAGAGAGAGAGAAAATAGAGAAAAAGAGAGAGGCAGGGAGAGACAGAGAAAGAGAGAGGGAGAGAGAGAAAGAGAGAGGGAGAGAGAGAGGAAGAGAGAGAGAGCTGTGTGGCTTTGAGGAAGGAGCCTCTCCTTGCGATGCTTGTGTCTCCTAGCAACAAAACCTGCTCTTGTGGTGGAGCTTCTTTATGAGCTGAGGAGAGAAAACTCACCTGAACTCACCTGTAACAGCTCCACACACACTAGCACACTGCATGTTCCCATGTGGGAACACAGATGAAACGTCTGTACTACAACACTACACACTGTAAAACAGGGGAAGTGGTTCAGAGGTTTGATTTGATGTAAAGTCTAAAACTAAAACTCTGCACTGCTTCGTTCCAGTGAGTTCAGTCAAACTACATGAATGTTAAAAATGAAGCATGACTGTGTGTGTGTGTACTCATATTAAATATTAAATATGTATCTGCATTATGACGCAAGTTTTCCCTTACAGTAGAGGAAAGCTGGAGTCCCCATCACTACAGAGAGCGGTGTTTCAGTGGTGAGCTGAGATTTTTATACTTCTGATCCTGATGTTTCTTTTTTTTCAGTTTTGAGCTTTAGTGTCCAATACTGAGGTTAAAAGAGTGGAGCACATACAGACAGAACATACACCACAGCATAAGAAACCATGTGCATCATAAAGCAGAACAGCCCATAAAGTCAGATCCAGGACTAAGTTTAGCCCTAATGGATCCATTCAGATGGCATCACTGATAAACTCCCACACAGTCTCAGTGTGACTCGCACACAGAGAGGAAAAGTCATCTGCCCACTCTGGCTGGAGCTTTGTGAATGTATTTTCAGGCTTGGATCTGGGTCTGTATGCCATTTTAAATCCTCCTGCCCTCCTTCCTCAGCCACATCCCCTCATCCCTCTCTCCTGCCGTGGTGGTGGTGGGCTAAAATCATACTTTAGTGCCATTCTGGGGGGAGTGCCATTAAAATGCAAGTTTTAAGCCTGTGGTTCCTCTTGAATGGGCCACGATTGAGCGAAAAAAAAAACACACATGCATGGCTGAACAGGAGCACGGCCCCCCCTCACACTTTTGTCCATGCTCAGCTCTGTGAAAAATGCAGAATGTTCATTTGAGGGAAAAAAATATAATAATTGATTCCCCATTAATGATTTAGCACTTTGCGCAGCTGCTGAGGTGAGGAGGGCAATTTGAACAGTGACTTCTTATTTCTTTAGTTTGTGAAATGAAAGCATTTTGTTACTGAGTCTGTGTGTGTATGTGTGTGTGTGTGTGTGTGTGTGTGTGTTACATCAGCTGTTTCAGATGCACGGCATGTTGTCGACGCACTAGCGCTCACCACCGATGCCAACAAATCATACACACCGCATACATCAAAAGCATGTGGGAGGATAAAAATCTCTCTCACGCTCACACAGAGAGGAAGGCGTACCAGACCTTGGGAGGAATCCATGTATGAGTCTAAACTATTTAAGAAGAAATAAGAGGGGGAAAAAATCTAACTAAAATAAATGAATAAAATAAGAATGACATCATGGGCTAACATCCAATCAGTTGCTTGTTACTGTATTGCAGGGGTGTCCAATAGCCAGTGTGGCTAGGCAGTGTTATTTTGGTATTTTCCTCAGACACACAAACTAAATCTGGTTAATAACAGGTGAGTTAAACTAAGTATGTTTGAGCTAAGCTGTGCTCAACCGTGGCTCTTCCAGGCTGAAGTTGGGGAATCCTGCCCTATAATTTATCCTGTTTATGCTGTAGTTTGGGGCAGTGGTGGTGTAATGGTTAGGGAGTTGCCCCTGTGACTTGTAGGTCACCAATTCAAATTCCAGACTAGTACAAGTACCCGTGAGCAAGGTACCAACCTGAGCACTGCTCCCCGGGTGCTGCACATGTCAGCTGCCCACTGCTCCTACACGAATGGATTAAATGCCGAGGGTTACATTTTATTGTGGTGCACTGTGTGCTGTGCTGTGGTGTGTTCACAATGACGAATACTCACTTATGCTGTAACTATACACTTGTCATTGCTGTGTACAGTCTCCCTACAATGGGTACAGTTATAAAGCTGTGGTTTAAAGCCTGCACCAATTCTTCAGTATACATTTTTTTTTTTTAAACATGCCGTGACACACTTCAGGAAAACATGACATATTTTATTGCTTTATTACGATAATGATAACATCGTCACATTGCCCTTCTTTGCTTTAGTGGCCACATAATCGCAGAAAGAGTAGAGCCCCGGGGGCCAGAACTGGACCGGGGGACGTCTGTGTGGTTGTGCCGGTGACCCAGCAGTGGTGTCTGCTTTAAATGAGTAATGTACAGTGAGACGAGAGGCAGCAGGCAGCATTTATTAAACCTGCACTGAGCCTGCTTCTAAAACAATGAGACTGGAGAGGAATGATTTCAGCAAGGACCCTTGAGGGGTATGCTGGATCTCTCTTTCTCCCCCCTCCGCTCCTCTGTCCTCCAGACATGATAGATAATCCGGTAGGCCGTTTACGGCTCCACATGAGACTTCCAAAGGCGCTCGTGTTATTGCATAGGGATGTATGCTGTTGTGAATGAACAGTGACTTCCAGATGTAGGGCATTTATGAGGAGCTTACTAATGTGAATTGTTTAATCTTTTTGTCTCTGGTTATACGTCTGCAGAGGGATAAGAAGCACTTGCAGCGTGAGTCATTGCAGAGGTCTTTAGAATAGAAAATGGCACGGTTTTACAAGCTAATTTGTGTGGCTGAGTTTTGGGATTTATCATCAAAGCTTGTGGGTAAACAGGGCTGTATAATGTAAAACGTACAAAAATGGTTTTGTAATGAACACAGATCATCAGGCGTTGAGGGTTGGACTTTAAAACTTAAAAGGCCTCCTCTGAGTCCAGTTTAAAGAGGTTTACACAGTTCTTCTCTTACTTCAAATGTCACCAGTCAGTCAAAACATGTCTGGGATCTGAAGCCATGGTATATAGCTAATGTGGCTAACAAGTGATGGAAGCTAATAGCTACAAGTTAGCATTATGCAAATGTAATGCTTAAATCATTAAAGTTGTTGAAGTGATCTGCTTTTGTAGTTTTTTGACGCTGTGTCTATAATACTGTAGATACTGTAATCTTTGAAAAAAAAAACCACATTGCATGGTGAAAAACATTGGGCAGTGGTTGCCAAGTGGTCGGGCGCTGCCCTTGGGACCTGAAGGTTGCAGGTTCGAGTCCCGGCCCGGGCACTACTGAGGTACCCTTGAGCAAGATACTGTCCCGCTACACTGCTCCCAGGGTGCTGTTGGTAGCTGCCCGCTGCTCCATGTGTGCACGTGTGATGGGTTAAATGCAGAGGTCACATTTTGTTGTAGTGCTTGAGTGTGTTCACGATGACAGAGTAACTTTCACTAAATTAGTAACAGTCTTTTGTCCACATTTTTTAGGCGTAAGGGGAAATATGTTGCCAAACTTGTTCCCTAACTTGAACTGTATTGATCCTTTCAACAGTATATCTATCAAACCACAGGTATTTTGCATATTCTTCATTATTTATTTGTTTTGAATATTATCACTGGTTGTGGTGTAAATAACACACTATCATTAAATGTTGTTGTATCCCGAGTAGCTGGGTAGACCACATGGGGAACGGAAACTGGCTAACTCCTTTCCTCCCCCTGTCAGACTGTGAGGGAGTGTAATGATCCACTTGTCAATTGTAGATAGTTCCTGATCCAGTTTCTCAGAGCCCTGCTGCTGGTCCAGAGCTTTGACGGATGGCTCTTAAGCTATACTCCACCATGCACGCTGGGCCTTGGAAGAATGGTGGCTTTGTGTGTTTGCATGCATGTATGCTGGACAGAAGTGCTTTGTTTGGTCAGAAGCCCCTCTCACAGTGGAGTGGACCTTTTGTGCTGGTGCCTCTCCATAGGGTTCAACTGGAGCTGTCAGGGAAAAAAAGGATAAAAGGACGGCAAGAGAGGAGAGGAAAAGCAAGGCAAAGAAACGCAGAGGAACGTGAAAAGGATGTCTATGAAAAAAAGAAAGTGCAAGAGACAGGGAAGGAGAAGAAAGAAAGGCAGGGAGAGAGACAGAAAAAGGAAAGGGGCACCAGATGTATACAGGGTAAGAAATAAACAAGAATATTTTGGCATTTGTTGACATGGTCCATTTACACTCTATTTATATGTGTGTGCGTATATGTGTGGGATGTTGGGTGGGGGGTCGGAGAAGGAGGGTGAGGAAGAGAGGGAGAGAGAGACTTTAACACTTCCCCCTCATAGGGTGAGTCCATCTGTTGTTCCCTCTGTAGACAAGCATAGCCCAAATGTTTAACTGAGCGACTGAATGTGAATGTGAGTATTAATACAATTATCAATGCCTCATTTATCATCAGTGCAATGGCAACCATGCCCCACTGATTGATTATTGTTCAGTGGATGCACATGCACATGCGCGCACACACACACACACAAACACATACACACATACACATACACACACACACACACAGTTAATAATCACAGTCAATATAATATAGTCATTTTTCATACACAGTACACAACTGCCCTAAAATTCCCAGTGCCGATACTGTCTGTGCTGTCTGTCTTGTGTGTATTTGCAGTAATTTTAGCAATTTTGCTTTGCAGTCCATTTGTAATCTACTTTACATGTATTATCCACTGTCCTGGCTGACAGTAGTGAGAACTATGAAGGGCAGTTACCTTAGTGGACACAGGAATTTTGAGCTAATTTCTCTTAAACCACTGGAAAATCTTGACAATTTTATTTCTTAATGTAATGTTTTCACCCCTTTCTACAGGATTTCTACAAAACACATTTTCAAATGTTTAGATATTATGTAAGATTAAGTAAAATAAAAATCAATTCAATGTCTCTTTAACTTTAACTGACAAAATAACTTTTAATGGTCTGGCTGACCAACTTGTATTTTGTAAATATAAACACATTTAAAATTTAATTCCGGCAACACACTTAAAAAGGTGGAGACAGAGGAAAATATGAATGAAAAGTTTTTAAAATATTCAGTTTACCTAATTTCGAAACATTTCACAATAAACAGATGAAGTGAAAACAGGTGGCTGTAACATGAATAGGTATAAAAGGAACATCCACCAAAAGCTCAATCTTTGCAAGCGAAGATGGGTCATGGCCTACCACATTAATTTGTTCAAAAAGAAGAACAACAACAATATTTCTTAATGCAAGATTGTAAATTGTTGATCATTTGCATTACATAATGTTGTGAAAAGATTCAGGAAACATGTAGAGATCTCAGCTCATGTAGGGCAAAGCTGGAAATCACTCTGGAATGTGCGTGACTTTTGAGCCCAGAGAATGAGTAACTTAGATATGTGTGAAGGAACCATTGACACAGAGGGATTGGGATTGTAGAGAGAGAAATGCTGCCATGAAGGTGACATCTTTTCCTGTGAGATACATGGTTATTTCAGCTAGAGCTATTACACCATGGCTTCACAGGCACAGAGTGGTCCAGAATGATTAAAAAGTTTCATTAAAAGAAAGGGTGATGTTCCAATATTTTGAGTGCATCGCAGGCACAAGTTGGTCAGTAAAAACAATGGATATCTTTGCACTTTTGTCAGTTTAATAAAAGTTCAAGAGAATGAACAGAGAACAGTTTATTGTTATATTGCATTTTTCAAAATGTCCCAACTTTTCCAGCAATGAGGCAATGAAATTAAAGAATGGAAATGACAATCCCAATCCAATGTTGGGACACTGTTTACAATGTAAATTCAAAACAGAATGCAATGATTTGCAAATCTTCTAAAGCAATGTTGTATTCACAGAAAACATATCAGTGTTATACTTTAATAAGACTAATAACTATTACATAAAAATATTAGCTTGTTTTGAATTTGATGGCAGCAACACATCTGTGAAACGTTTGGTCGGGGCAATAATAGGCTGGTAGAGTAAGTGGTACTAAAAAGGAACAGCTGGAGGAACATTTTGCTACTAATTAGCTTAATGGGCAACAGGTCAATAACATGATTGAGTATAAAAAGAGCATCTTAGAGAGTCAAAGTCTCTCAGAATAAAAGCTGGACAGAGGTTCACTAATCTGCAAAAAACTTTCTACAAATTGTCGAACAATTTCAGAATTATGTTCCTCAGCTTGAAATGTTAAAGACTTTGAATATCATCTACAGTGCATAACATCATTAAAAGATTCAGTGATTCTGGAGCATTCTCTTTGCGCAAGGGACAAGGCCAAAAATAGGTATTGAATACCCATGACCTCTGGACCCTCAGGATGCACTGCATTAAAAACAGGCATTATTCTGTCATTGAAATCACTCCATGGGCTGAGGAGCACTTCCAGAAATCATTGTTCGTGAGCACAGTTCACCATGTCAATGCTTCATGATGCAAAGAAGATGTCAGATGCTGCGGCCTGAGCCAAAGAGAGGCGACATACAGTGGAGTAGGTTCCATGCTTGTTGTACTCCCAAGAAAATTAAACCCAAAAAGTAAGAAAGTAGTAAAACTTAAAGTCGAAGTACCTACACATTTTAACTAGGAGAGAAACAAAAACCAGGGAAAAAAACGAAACTACAGTACATGAAAAGTCTTCACAAGACATATATGACAACTCGGTGCTCCACTAAGCAGAATAAAAGACACAAGGGATTTTTAAAGGGCACAAGAGACATACACATCAGAGAAGCCAATTGAATTACGAGGGGCAAGTGTGAACACAGAATGCGGGTCACAGAGGGGGAGGAGACAGTTCTCAGGATAGGACAACCAATGAGAGAACAGGAGACACGCATGAGGGTGAGCACATAGGGAACACATGGAATAGGGGGGAATGAGGGTGACTAGGAAGGGAAACTCAGAAGGGAACGTATAAGAAAAAAATCAGAAGGAAGGCTGGAGGACAGAAAGGAGGGAAAGGGAAAGGAATGATGGCCACCATGGGACAGGACATCACAGAAGAAGCCTGTTATTATGTGGTCAGATGAATCAGAAATTTAAAAAAAAATCTTTTGGGAAAACATGAACACTACATGCTCTGAACTAAAGAGGAGAAGGACCATTCATCTTGTTATCATCACTTAGTTCAAAAGCCTGGAGGTCTGATGGTATGGGGTGCATTAGTTCCAATGGAATTGGCAGCTTGCACATATGAAAAGGCACCATCAGTGCTGAAAGGTCCAAACAGGTTTTAGAGCAACATATGCTTCCATTCAGATGACATCTTTTTTAGTAAAAAATTTTCATATTTCAGCAAGACAATGCTAAACTGCATACTGCATCTATTACAACAGCATGGCTTTGTAGTAGAAGAGTCAAAACATTTGATGCATCATGAAACAAAAAAAATGACAAAGAAGACCCAGGACCGTTGAGCAGCTAGAATCCGTCAAGAATGGGACACCATTCCTCTCCCAGATGTCCAGCAGCTGGTTTTCTCAGTTCTTAAACATTTATGGACTGTTGTTAAAAGTAGAGGGGTTGCTACACCTTGTTTTTGAGACATGTTGTTGCCATTAAATTCAAAATGATCTTATTTTTTAATGGTACATTTACTCAGTTTTAAGTCAAGTCAAGTTTAAAGTTTTTATGTTTTTTATGGTTTTTCTGTTCTATTATGAGTAAAAAAACTGGTTCATAAGATTTGCAAATTATTGCATTCTCTTTTAATTTACATTTTGCATGTAATTCAAACTGGGGTTGTAATTAATAGGATACTTTTATTAATATAATTAAATATTTTAATAAAAAATAAAATGTTCTTTAAAAAAAGAAATAATGAAAAATTCTGATATTCTGATTCTGATATTCAAGACTGAGGGGTCCTACACCAGGCATTTAAATGTGAGTTAAACATTTTCTGTTTCAGCAAAAACACTTCTTGAAGGATAACAGTGCCTCTTTCTTTGGCATCTAAATTATTATAGAGAAAAAGCTCCTTTCACAAAAAAATAAACATTAATAATAAAAAAAACCTTTTTTGAAACTACTTTTAACTCTCTCTTTTAGCAGGTTAATCTGTTCATCTTTATCTGTGCAAGCATGAAATGAATGAAAGTAATATAATGCTTGATGCATCAAGTATCCATTAAAATATCCATACAGTATAAGGCTTTATTCTGCAGGGGTCCTGACTGTCCACAGCGAAGCAATGACATGTAATTATATGCATAGTATGTACATGTCAGCTGTAAATGTCTGGATTAAATAAGATCGTAATTAGACTGTCTAGTTTCCAAGTGAAACCTGAAAACGGTTTTTAATGTCATGACTGAAGTTCTTGGGACCTTATACACTTTTTCCAGAAATGGGCCATTACAGAACCACATAATGTATTTTACTCAATTGTACTAAATGTCAAGAATCTCATGAAGTAGGTTTTGTATGAATCACTTATTTTTTGTCCTCTTTAGGAAAAAACAACTATATGAATATTTACAGTATTGCACATTTACATTGCACACACACACACACCTGTTGCTCACTGTTTTCTGCTTCTGTTTCTCCGTATAGGTCAGGTGAAGGGGAGGCGTCATATGTCAGCTGTTTGTGTAGATAGAGAGTATGCCTGCAGGGCTGGACAGTAATTAGTCCTGGTAACACAAGCATGGGCACCAGATTGTGGCAGTAAAAGTCCTCCCCAGGAGCTCTCACAGCACGCTTCTGACCTCACACAAGTACAATGCTACAGAAATCAAAAACACAGTGTGCTTTGCAGTGCCTTTGATTTCTCAGTGTTGAGTTTTGGTGGTCTGTTCTTGAGTGATAAGGGTTCTATTTCTGGTCATTGTATTGTCATGGTTGAAACAAAGGCTTATCTCGATCTCAAGTATCTACATTTTTATAGTTTTTACATTTGACTGTATTAAACTGTGTCATTTGAAAGCAGCAGCTGACTTTTACACCGTGTCAAATTTTCATTAAGAATAGACTGTTCTTTACCTATAAAAGTTACCATTTTAGAGATAAAAGGATTTGATGGTGTTCTACAAATGTATAATTGCTTGTAAGTCTCATCAGTAAAATGTTCACACCAGGGCCATTGTTAGGCCTGGGTCTCCCATTATCATTATTATTATTTTAAAAATATAATAATAATAATAATAATAATATATTAATTCCAGTCAATTCCTATATTTATTCCATTTCAATGTCATTCTAATCTTGCATTAATGCCCTTGAAAGTAACATGTGCAAAATGTTTGCTTTGGGTCCTCAAGCAGCAGATCTAATTCACATTTTTCGTAAGTGCTTTGAGAGTTGGCCAGGACCTGCTGCAGCAAAGCAGCCCCAAATCAGTGTTTTGAGAGAACAGACTACAGGACTTGTCATTTTTGGCATCTGGTGCTAGCTAGCTAGCTAATTCCCTAAGGCAAGACTATGGATAAGGTTTTTTAAAGGCATTTTAAAGAAAATCCACCATCCAAGGTAAATGGATCCACCTACAAAGTTGTATTAATGCTGAAGAGGGCTCTTTAGCTGTTTAGCTAGTCTCAGACATTTATGTGAAAAAGCACACCATTAATGAAAAGAAGTATTTCCAAAGCACACCGTAACATATGATTATACCTATGTATCATCACATGACGGGCACTGTTGGGCAGCTTTCTGGGCACATCAGTTTAAAAACCACAGGTCTAGCTAGCCTAAACTAGTGGGGTGACCTTTACTGATAAATCTTCAAGCCATTCATAATTACCCCTGAAGCATCTGTACATACAGTAGCACATTTATCTCTGTTACTGATTTTGAACACTTGGATGGGTTGCTAGTTTGGTAGCTACCAGACTACCACAGTTCACTTTCGATAGCAAGCAGAAATGTCAAGCTAGCAAAAGGTCATTACATGCTTCCATTGCTAGCATCAAGGTACAGAAAGGAGACGTTTCCTTTAAAAATCTACCCGTTTCTGACGTCGACTGGCAGAAAGTTTTCCTAATTCTTCAAGGCAGAAATTTTTTCAACTGTGTGATGTTTGAGGGATGTCACCCCACAGCATCTCAATAGGATTGAGATCCAAACTTGGCCATTCTGGAACACTCCATTTTTTTTATCTGAGCCATTTATTGGTGGATTTACTGATATGTTTTGGGTCATTGTCATGTTGCATGGTCCACTCCTACTTTAGCTTTAATTTCTGGACAGATGATCTCACAATGTCCTCAAGCACCCCCTGATACAATGTAGAATTCATAGTAGATTCTATGATGTAAGCTGGTCAGGACCTGCTGCAGCAAAGCAACCCCAAACCACCCCCATGCTTCACAGTTGGCATAAGTTTTTTTTTTCTCAAATCCTGTCTTTGGTTTACACCAAACATGTCCTCTGTTACTGTATCCAGATAATTCGATTTTAGATTGTTCCAAAAGTCCTCATGTTTGTCTATGTGGTTTCTGCCAAATGTCAGTTTTGCCCTGATACTTTTGGAGGCTTTTTTAAGTGTCTCTTGGGCTAAACTAGGACGGCATGACCTGGCCAAACTGGCAGTTGTTTTAAAACCTCTAAACGAATTATTTTCCAGACAATGGAATAGCTAATTTCAGATTTTATATCCCTTATGCATGAAGGCCTCAGAGAGCTCTTTGGATCTCACTATGGCGACATCACCCACTTCAGATCAAACTAACTAAAGGTTTGTTGTAAATAGGGTTGCAATGGGGTGGAAAATTCCCAGTAAATTTCCAGTAAATTTCCAGAAGCTTTCCATGTGAACTTTAGGTTGAGAATTTTGGAAATATTACAAATTGGAGATTATTAAGAGTGGGCAGCACAGTCAATGGTTATTATGTGAGGGAAGGTTCTCCTCTTGTGTCCAGGCCATTTTCATGTTTGCAGCATCGTCAGTAACAAGTGCAAAAACTCATTAATGCTTTCAGCTCCTCAGCAGTGTAGGAGTCTGTGTGTTCGTTATTCTTTGTGTCTGTGCTCTTGAAGAATACAGGTTGAGGGGTGACGACAATGTAGTTTATAATTCCTTGTCCCTGAACATTTGAACACCCATCAAAGATGCACTCTGTTGAACTCTTCATCCAGCAAATGACTAGATGCAAGCCTGGCTGGGAGAATGTAAGCTAGTCAGAGAACATTAAAAAATATCTTCCAGTACACATTGGATGGCTAGCGTACATTTAGGATATCTGAATTAGCAGTTAGCTAGCTACTGTACATTTTGATTTAATAGTTGCTAGACGACCCGTGGGCTGGACCTTCCGGCGTCCTCGGCAACCCGGAGACTGGACCCTCCGGCGTCCTCGGTGACCCGAAGGCTGGACCCTCCAGCGTCCCCAGCGACCCGGAGGTGGCTGGCTCCTCCGGCGTCATGCTTGACCCGGAGGTGGCTGGATCCTCCAGTGTCACACATGGACACGGCGACTGGCTCGCTAGGAGGCAGAGCTGCTGAGGCTAGTGACGTACAAGGCGGGGTCAACTCGCTGGCGTACGGAGCCGAGCACCCGGCGATCGGTACCGACTCGGACGGTTCGCCGATGGCGGCTCCCCAGCTATGCCCCCCCTTACGCCTTCTGTGCTTGGGCGCAGCGGAAGACTCGTAAACGGTCCCGGAGGGGAGATTAAGCTTCTCCTCCAACGTGTCCATCCGAGCCAGCCCCAATGCCACATGCTCCTCGGGAGAGGGGCTGCACTCCGGCTCACTCCTTTGAGCCGACCCAGAGCCCCTTAGGAGTCAGCTGTGGGGTGGGGTCAAGACAAGACAGGAACACATGACAGGTGGACACGTGACAAAACACAAGCACATGGCCACCGTTACAAATAATAATTAATATGGGGGTGTCCTAAATTTTTCCTTAGCAGGAATTGACATATCTTGTTAAAGAAGTGATTTTTTTTTGTTTTTGCATAGACAATGCAATTGCATCACCTTTATCTGTAGATATAATTTAAGAAAAAATCTAATATTAATATTTTGGTATCTTTTAATAAGGAACTAAATATTTAAAGAATTAAAATATTACATTTTTCCAGAAGACTGTAGGCTGCTTATATTGACATTATTATTGTTGTTTTTGTTTTACAGAAAATAAAAATATTACAAAGAACTCAGGATGCAAATTGTGGCTCATTCATGCACATTTATTAGGCTAAATTCTCTTAAAACCCAGTAGTTTTCACAAAGAAAACAACTACCATACTTTAATTTAATTGCTATATTTTGTGATAAGATTTTAATTTATTGAAAGAATATTTGAAAAAGAATTTTTCATGCCACCTAATATTTATCTGAAAAATGTATGTTCTAACACATTTGATACAGACATTATCGACACATTAACACTCTTACCTGCTTGGAAAAAAATATTGTTATAGTCTAAGCCTGAGGTGCCTGCAGTTAAGATGTGGCTCGCATAAGAAGTGGAATCGCTTACCTTGGAAAAATGGCAACACTTCTCTGAAGGCCAGTATTTGTAAGGCTTTATGACACCTACATAAACTTTTCATGATAATGTTTTAAAGCATTTATAAAGGCATATTCCTATAAGTGTCAGCTTTTATAAACACTGCTTCACTCAGTTTTGATATCATTTCACTTTAGAAAATGGTATGACACTTGTATGACGCTTGTTGGAATAAGCCTTTATAAATGTTTATGTAGTTTATGTCAGTTGTCAAGTCAAATCAAGTAGGTTTATTATCATTTCAAATATATACACAGTAAACAGTGTAATGAAACAGCATTCCTCCATGAACATGGTGCTATGTAAGAACAACACAAGACTACACAAGTGTGTAGAGGGCAGGACTACATAGAGTGTAACAAGAAAGCCTTTAATACATACGAGCAAACAATACAGGACCGGACAGGACAACAGTCAGTGCAACCAAATGTTGTCAAGCAACCAAAACAAAAAAGATTGAAGTGTCATGTTACCTAAAAAATACTGGCCTTCAGTGAAGTGCTACACCAAAAACCAACAAACATTTTACATAAAAAATTAATAAAAAAACATCTTAGCATTTTTGGAACATATGGCTGTAAGTGGATAAGATAATTCAGATATGTGTTAGAGACTTGTTCATTTTTCTGTAAGTACCTCACCCTATTCATCTATGTACATTTTTTTATTTATCTGGTTAACAGCAATTCTACTGTAACTCTGTAAATACCCAATATAATAAAAAATTTAAAACAGGAATACTTGATTGGACTTCAGAATTTTTGGCCAAAACCATTTATGTTTGTTGAATGTCGTGAATTTCTAAATTTATTTAACCACTCAAAGAACACCTATGATTGGTCAGGATGCTCACAGCACACAGTTAAACATTCAGGTCATTTGCATATTGCACACTGCAACATCAGCATTGCCATAGCCGAGCCGATGTTGCAATAATGATTAAGGGACAACGCATTACTGGGATCATAAGGATGTCTTTTAAGGAAACCTGAAAGCTGTGCAAAGCCCTTTTGCTATCTCTTCTCTTATTTTTGCCATAGCAAATGAATTAAAAATGCTCTAATTAAAAATACTCTTAGTGCATGCAGACCGTTTTTCTTGATACACGTGGTATAAGCTGTAGTAGGGCAGAAAGGATAAACCATCGGCCCACAGCCTTCCAAGGTTTCAGTAAATTGCAGTGAGAAATCCTCACAATTAGAGAAAGGGATTATTTAAGGAATGTGCTCTGTTTAATGAAGGTGATTCCAGCATTTGCCAAGATGGTGTGGTGAACTGTGAAGAACCTAATTTAAATAAGACTACTGGAT
Source organism: Arnoldichthys spilopterus (assembly GCA_037974385.1). Taxonomy (NCBI): domain Eukaryota; kingdom Metazoa; phylum Chordata; class Actinopteri; order Characiformes; family Lepidarchidae; genus Arnoldichthys; species Arnoldichthys spilopterus. The sequence continues at coordinate 10,248,086 of JBBPDA010000021.1, read as the reverse complement.
GTGCATCGGTGCGCACTAATGTGGCCTTTCACTCTGTGTGCTCTCTTCCTATGTTAAAAGCTTAAAACAATACAGAGCCTTAGTCACAAAGCCTGTAACATACAGCACAAACCCTGTACAAAATACACTCAGAAGTATGCATATTACAGCACAACAGATAAGTGAACCTGGCATTGGGGGATGGAACAAGAACATATATAAAGCTGATATAGAACATTAAAATATAGGTGACTGTAGTAACTGAGTGAAAAACAAAGCCCAAAATTGGTTGAAATAGACTTACTTGCCATTTTGCCTACTATATATTCTCAGCTACACCTTTTCTTCCTGGTACACTGTGTATGCATATAGTTAGAGAATAGAACATCTTTTCCCATGCATAATCTGGGTTATGACCAGTTGCTGCTAATTTCTAGTTATGCTTTTGGTTGATAGACTATTTTCAAACTAATAGTGACACTGAGTTATTTAAATACGCCCAATGCATTTAGACTAGAGCTGTTCTTACTAACATGCCACTGTTGTGGGTTTCCCTGCTGTTCTGAGATTGGGCCACAACCCAAATATTACTTGGTTATTGGTGGTAATAAATTGCACAACAGATGAGCTGCAGCTAGTAACTGTAAACCTACAAAATTGTAGGTGTTCCTGAAAAAATGACCAGTGACTGGAAGAACAAGGTACGCATACCTAATGAATGTATAAAAGATTAAATAACAGAATCACAGGTAGTGTTACCCATAAACTGTTGGCTTTCAGTATTAAGAAAATTGCATAAAAGGCTTTTGTTTAACTTCCATTGGCGCGTCTTTCTGAGTTCAGACTTAATAATGCTTTTACAGTCTACTGCTAATTCAAGCATTTTACACTGTCTTTGCATGTTTTTGAGTTAAAACCAGACATGCTTACACCAGCACCATGCCAAATAATGTGGCAAATAATGTGTATCCACAGCTTTATGCGGGAGATAAGTAAAAAGACATTTTTTTTAACTATTAGAGTAACTTGATGAGTAAAGGTGACTCGTATTTGTGAAGCGGTAAATGGGTCAGTGTGGCCAGTGCTGCAGTGTGTCCCCACTCTACATGTAGCCTCCTCATCCAGTCTCCAATGAACGCAGCCTGCTAACCAGCACAGCCACTATTCATTAGCGCTTGACCACAGGAGCTCTGCTCATCAAAGATTAACACCAACACACTGAATTATTGATTCATCAGGCCTACTGATACAGCAGCTGTACAAGCCTTCTCCACAATGAGGGGCATCAGTAAAATCACACAAGATGCAGCTCTTGTCCTAGGTACTGCTAGGCAAAGAGCGTGGTGTGGCCTGGGGGCCTGGGTGTGGCGAGGGGGGTGCAGTTTGTGCTGGTGGGTCAGTGTGATTCCCAGTGTGAAGCCCAGATAAGAAGTGTGATATATGGAGACATGGACTGTGGAACATGTTTTTGATATGTTCAGCCACAGATTAAACTCTACATGACAAAACACTCATATATTCATTCTATAAATATGTCATACTAGATGTCATATGCTGTCATGAGTTGTCATGTAATATTGTCAAGTAATAAAAGTCAGGCACGTTATCATTGCATATTTAATACTATGACGGATTGTCATATGATAATTTCTCTCATAACATCAAACACTATAGGGTCTGTCAAGAAAATTACCAGTAATGGTTGCACAACGCTGTTATATAATTAGTTCTGTCACAACAACTCATCCCAGTATCTGCCATTGCATTTGTGTCATCGTTTTGTCAGTGTTAGGTAGGAAGGTTCAATTAAGGTGTCATTAAAGTGGCATATTCTGAAACTGTGAGTCCAAAAGAGGGACCCATGGGTCGTCTTGGGCAAATTAAACAATACTTTTTTAAAACAAATTAACCATAAAGTTGCAGTGATCACAAAGTTTATTTTCTCGTGTTGATACTGGCAAACACAGCAGACTTACTCTGTAAGTTACATTAGGAATCTGTTTTCATGAGTAAGACGATACAATCATACTAAGAATATATACATGAGTTAATAAAAGAACAGAGTTGTAAAAGTGCTTTGGCCACTGCTAACAAAAAGACCAGTCCCCAGCCCAGATGGTGTAGATAAAACAGGAAGTCTGTGTGATGTGTGATAGCTGACACGCTATCATTATGTGCAATGATCTGCTATGCTATCTGCTACACACTATATGCCAAAACCCCTCCTCAGGGCTGTGGGGCTAATGTGGCTCTCGTGGTGGGCTAGTGCAGACCCAGAGAGGGTCATTAACTTTTGGAGGTGACCCACAGAGAAGGTCCTAAGCTGGGTGCTCGAGCCTAGAGAGAAAGTGTTGCGCTGGGCTTGCTCTGTTACTTTTGTCCCTTAGCCTCCTATAGGGTGGACATCTGTCCAACCAGCTGCCTCATTTTTTTTTCTCCAGCACATTACCTCCACTCAGTATATCTAACCACAGCCTCTGCTTCATTAGGAACGTTATTGCTGTATGCTTTAATAGCCATCAACAGGCCTGTAAAACACAGAGTCTGCCTGTACAACCAAATTTACTGTACATTTAACAGTAGATTGGGATTTATTGTTATTAAGTAAGGTGTTTCAGGGGTATAAATCTCTGACTCTATAGTGATTCAGCTCAAATAGAATTCTTTACTGTCCTTGAAGAGAAAAAAATAATTTAAGTTCAATTATTTTATATATATAC
>JBBPDA010000021.1:10228717-10239060 GCA_037974385.1 Arnoldichthys spilopterus | reverse complement strand
TAGATTGTATTGATTTGGGGATTAAAATTGTGTTTTTGGAAACTTTAAGTTACATACTACATTAACTTCTTACTAACAAAAGTCAGGACAATTTGGTTTGCTGTGATATGGATCCTTTAAAACCTGAGAGGGCAAAATCATTTTGGTTACTGAGTCAAGGTTGGTTTTACAATACAGAGTTTTTCCTTCATTTTTTACATTATTATTTTTTCAAGCAACTATTCAGTAAATGGACACTTTTACATAAAAGATAATGGTCATGTGTGAAAAGTGATGTTTATTTTTTTCACCAAAGGCACAATTTTTCTCTGCAAAAAGAAAAAGACATGTAGGGTTAGTTTTCAAAACTTATGATTATATAACCAGGCTGGAACAAATCTTGGTATGCAGTTGCTTTTGGTGGACAGTGGTGGCCTAGTGCTTACTAATTTGCCCTTGTGAAGTGGAGGTCACAGGTTCAAGTCTTGCCCCGGGGACCACTGAGATACCCTTGAGCAAGGCACTGTCCCACTACACTGCTTTCTGGGCACTGTTAATAGCTGCCCGCTGCTCCATAGGTGCATTTGTGGTGGGTTAAATGTAGAGATCACATTTTATTGTGGTGACTGAGTGTGTTCACACTGTCAAAAAAACATTATCACATCTACATTTAAAGTATATTTTCCTAGAATGAGCCTTAGCCTAGACTATATAGAATTTGTAATAGAGGTGATCTATTAATCCCTATGTAAATAAGGTAGTAATTTAGCCTAAAGCAAAACTTAATCCTCATCTGGGAAACCAGACCACATACTTTAGTATATGTGTAGCTGCCTACTTATAATATATAACCATCAGACTGTGCATGACCCCTTAATATTGTATAAACCCCATTTCCAGAAAAGTTGTGATTTTTCATAAAATGCAATAAAAAGAAAAATGTGTGATTTGTTAAGTCTCTTAAACTTTTATTTAACTGATCAAATAATTTACATTTTTTCACTGTTCGACTTAAATGTATTTTGGAAATATAAATAAATTTAGAATTTGATGCTTGGAACAACCTCAAAAAAGGTGGGGCAGAGCAAAATAAGAATGAAACGTTTACAGAATATTTAAGTTACACCTTCTGAAACATTCCACAATAAGCAGGTGAGCTGGAAACAGATGAGGGGAACATTACTGTTCTTCAAGCAAAGTTGGGTCATGGTTCACTTTGTCAGCCAGTTCAAAAAGAACATTTCTCAACATTTGAATTGAGGTCTTTCACCATCAACAGTACATAAAATTATGAAAAGGGGGGAGGCGATCAGTGCCCAGAGAAAGCGTGTGAAGGTCCCATTGATGTGGAGGTGTATTTTGGGATTTTAGGAACATATTCTGTCATCAAGGTGATGTCATCAAGGTAACTTCAGCAAGACAATGCCAGGCCTCATTCTGCACATGGTACAACAACGTGGCTTCCTAGACACAGAGTATGTGTGTTTGACTGGCCTGCCACCATGGACTGTTGAGCAGCTGACATCCTGTATCAAACAAGAATGGGCAAAATATCTACTGGCAGAACTACAACAATTAGTCTCCTCAGTTCCTGAACGATTAAACGGTATAGTTAAAAGGAAAAGTGATGCAACTAAGTGGTAAACGCCTCCTTTTTTAAGTGTGTTGTAGTGTAACCATGGACATTTTATGGTTGAACTTTTAACAGTTAAATAAAAGTTCAAGGGAGTTAACAAATCACACATGCTTGCTTTTATAGCATTTTATGAAAAATCCCAACTTTTCTGGAAAAGGGGTTTGCTTAAAAAAGCTGTGGGTATGTGTGTGTGTGTGTGTGTGTGTGTGTGTGTGTATGTGTGTGTGTGTGTGTGTGTGTGTTTTCCTTCATGCTTGTCAGTAGGGAGGCATGAATAACCACGTGTTAGAGTTTGTGCAGAAAGCATATGGCTAAATTGATGAGTTTGTTTCGGATGGCTGGCTCTCACTGATTGTGTGTGTGTATGTGTGTGTGTTTGTGTGTGTGTGTGTGTCACTGTAAGAGTGTGATACTGTTCTCAGGTCTCAGATGTCCACTCTGCGGTTGTCCACAGCATCACTGCTGTATCCTCTCATCTGAGAAAGTCACTCACACACTTCGGCACACTCGGCTAATTAAACGGGCTAATTACCCTCTCTCACTGTGCGCCTCTGGCCTCTTTAGCCCTCATGCCATGCCAGCATTTCTTCCACCTTCCACTCTTCCGTCTTCATCGTTTCAACTGGAGCGAAAGGGATGCAAATAAAGTCAGTGCACTCAGCAAAGTAAAACTTTAGATCAGAGTCAGTGTGTGAAGGGTTTGTTCTCTTCTATACTAATGTACTAATGTTCTATACTAATGTACTAATGTGAGTGGTGCATTAGAGGTCTGATCACAGTGGGATTCAATGGCTGTTTATCTCTTCCCAGCTTGGCTTGTCTGCCTCTCTTTACAGAGTGATTACGAGGCCTCCTGTTATGGATTTAGGTGGATGGCAGTGAGACTGGGCAAGTGCACATGACAGGAACTGGTCCAAACTGACAAGTGCCCAGTTATCCTTGTGCATGAGTCAGTCACACACATGCGAGCACACACACTATGCAAAGCCTGCCACAGACTGTGCACATACAAATATTGAGTTTGTAGGCCTGGGTGCTGCCATGTGTGCACTTCTTTTTTTTCCCTTTTTTGTCCATAATGTAGGTTTTTGCAGTCGTTATCTTGGTTATAAGCAGAGATATCCCAAATGTTATCTCTGTACCCTAACCTAGAAAAATATAGTTAGTCAGGCTTCAGTGTTCGTACTATATATACCCTGATCAACCGTAACACTAACACCACTGACAGGTAAAGTGAATATAATTAACTTCTGAGTTAATATTTTGTCAGGATTGTGGATTATATTATCCAGCAAGTGAACCATCAGTTCTTGAAGCTGATGTGAAGGAAGCAGGAAAAATGGGCGACAAAGGATCTAAACCACTTTGCCAAGGGCCTTACTGTGATGGCAAGACGAAGAAGCATCTCCAAAACAATAGGTCTTGTGGAGTGTTCCAGGTATGCAGTAATTAGTACCTACCATAAGTGATCCAAGGAAAGAGAACTGGTGACTCGACAACAGGGTCATGGGCCCAAGGCTTATTGATGCATGTGGGAAGTGAAGACCTGTCTGGTCCAATTCTACAAAAGAGCTCCTGTGGTTTAAACACTGAATGCTGACTCTGATAGAAAAGGGTCAGAACACACAGTGCACCACAGTCAGAGCTGTTTCAGCAGCATGAGGGGAATCTACTCAATATTCGGTAGGTGGTGTTAATGTTATGGGAGATCGGCTTATACACAACATTCTTTGGTCTGTTTTTTAAGATACCACTGTAGTACAGTGTCAGAAACTGGATAAACAGGTCAGTTTGAGATGCAGAGTGAGGAAAGCGTGTGATAGCATGCGGTTCACATAGTGTTACTCATTGGATCATCTTCTATTACATTTTAGGGGGTCCATTTCTCATCCAGCGTCATGTTTAAACCAAAATAATGTTTGGATGTTTTCCATCTCCTAAAAAGTGAATATTTTGGAGATTTGTTTGTGACAGTAACAATACATATCTGTGTATTTTTAGCATGCCTCATTTCAACCAACCAAACAAACAAGCGAACACAGTCAGAATAATATACATATATTCAAAATATATCTACAAATATTTAAAAATATATATATTTTTAATATATAAAAAATTCTGTTCTCCTGCAGTCTAGCTTCTCTTTCTCTTTTGTTCTCACTTCTTTCTTCTTTCTCTCTGTGTTTCTCACTCTTCATTCTCTCTCTCTCACTCACACACTTGTTCACTCTCACATTCTTTTTCTCTTGTTTTTTCTGGCGCTCTCATTTCTCTCTTACATCGCTCTTATTCTCCATCCCTCTCCCTTCTTGCTCTCTCACACACTCTTGTTCTCGTTATCATTTTCGTTCTCTTTCTCTCTCTCTCTCCCTCTGTGTGTGTGTGAAACTGCTGGCTAAGCCACTCTGCCTGGACAAACTGACCTCACATGTCTTTGCGAGGACTCAAGCTGCTCGGCATAAAAAGAGCCTCTTCAGGGTGGAAGAGGAGAAGAGAAGGGCCCGAATCCTTAGCTCCATCTCTCTTTCCCTATTCTGACTCCCCCCCCCCCTCTTTTCTGCCAGACCCATAGCCTTGCAATGTTGGACTCCTTCCTCTCAGTGTAGGCCCACGGTGCAGTGAGTGTGCAGTGCTGTTTCTCTGGCGATATCTCCTCAGTGCTCCACTAAAACACTGCAGCGTCTCTCTCTCTCTCTTTCTCTCTTCTTCTCTCTCCCTCTCTCTCTCACTCACATACTGAGGAAACACCACACTTTTCCATGGCCCTGAGTGATTTATCGGCATATGGAATCCCATGGGTAGTTGAAATGCAGTTAAATGGATGATTGATGGCAGGTTGTGAAGGAAACAGCCTGTTCACTCATATTTAATGATAGCTGGACTGAGCCAATCATGCAATAATGGGACAGTGCATCAAAAGGCACAGGGCCCCGTGGCAACACACGTACTTTCACACACATAGAGATGTCACTGCTGCATTCTTTGATGAAAATAATTAATATCCAGTAGAGTTTTGATTGATTTCTAATATACCCAGCACTTCATTATCAGCTCCGCGCAATGCAGGGCGGCTGAGGTTTCATTTCCTGTGAAGTGTCAGTTAGAGGAAGTCAAATCTGGAGCGTTTTATGAATTTCCTCCTGTGTAATGCAATGTGAGATGACAGACAAGAGGCTTAGCTCAGCTAGCATCCTTGTGTAGCCATGAATGGCTAAGTGACTTTCACTGTGCGAAATAATGAGTTGACTTGAAAGCCTAGGTGCGACCTTTTAGGCATCCTAGATTCCAGGCCAAATGAGGCAGTAAATGAACCAAAAGCACTTTACAATTGATTGATCTCATTTTGATATGATTTGATGTCTGAATGCTTGATGCAATGGCAGTTTCCCTTTGTGCCTTTACAGTCCTGCAAAATGTTTCGAATTTTATGGGAGAGAATTTGGAGGATCCTTTTAAAATCGTCTTTGTGTGCAGACCTGCCTTGCTGTCACAGTTAGATTATCTCATATCCCAGCACACATCGTTACAACTCATAAGCCTGCTTCCATCTTCGAAATGCTCAATTGAAAGCGTGGGCTGTTTGTTTCCGAGATGGAGGAGTGGGGCGCCAAAGGCACACACTGTCTCCATTGGAAGGCAAAGCAATATCATTGGCATAAAGCATTTAATAACATTTTAATCATCCACTCTGGGCCCTGCCAAAAACACTTTCACAGCTGAATTTAGTCTCAAACAAAGAGGGAAGCCTGGTATAATCAGCGTAATAAACCTGTGAATAATCTGGTTAAATTGTCATTAGTAAGATGTTAATGTATCTATTTGTATCGCCCACAGATAGGATGCTTAAAAGATGAGAATGAGTCAAGGTCAACCTTCTCTTCAGTGATAAGCCTGCAGAAACTGATTTTTCCCAAAGAAAAATGTAGAAACACCACAAATATGGTTATATGACACTTTTTGAATAGTAAGTATTAATGGAATAATCCAATTTTAAGTTAGTTTGTATCTGCTATGTCTGTGTAGTAGTGTTGATTGCCAGGAGCATTCCTTTTCCATGTCTTTCTCTGTGCACCAGTAAAATAATAAAAAAAAAACATGTAGACTCACAGTGATAGAGAATTAACACTTGCTGAATTTTGTGAAGAAACATTTGTGTTTAATGACAATAACAAATTTTAAACTACAGCTTGTGTCTTGGATATTGACTGTATGCATTAGATGTAGTAGGGTATACTTCTAACCCTTTAGACCCAACAATGGCCAGTTTCGGCTGCTTTGCATGTTACTGTAATGGCCACAGAGGGCCATAGGTTGTTCAGTTGAATTTTGACCAAAAATACAATAATTTCAGCAATCTTCAACACCAATGACATTTCAAAAAACCTTTTAGACATTAAAAAATTCAGAATTCCAGTTAGAGTCTGATGGCTATACTCCTACCTGGACAGTAGTGTTGAAAAGCAAGCTCAAGATGTAGGAAAATTCTCATGCTGAATGTCATTTAGCAGTCAAAAGAAAAGCTAAAGGAATGTAATGCGAACGTTGCATATCTCTTACTCTTTCATGCTTTACTTGTATCTTGTATGAATAAAGCTCATCTTTTTCTCCATTTAAGCACACATTTCCAAATTTCCATTTTTCTAATTTAGAATGATGCCTGTATTTGATCTTTCATTTCGCCAACCATCACTTCATATTGATATTTTTGACTCCACTTTAAACAAAGAGTAGCATTGGCTTTTTTGTTGTTAAGAAGATGCTGAACTGCAGCAGCTGATAAGAGAGTTGGGTTGCATTAGAAATATGACCCTGCACACATATCATGGATGAGGTGCAGAGAGAAAACTCAACAACACCCCTCACATACACCGTCAACCTCAAAAGAACATGCACCAGTTGTGTTTGTTTAGTTATTCCCAAGGATATAGTACCATATGCTGAGGGCATTACAAGGACTCATGTGCTGCAGGTTGGACTCTGTGAACAGAATGGCTCCAGAATGTTTCTAAAATATCCTTCCTACCAGCTTATCTTACGAATAACTTAGCAGTGAATAGTGCATTTCCCTCTCAGAGGCTTTTCACCTAGGGCTGGGAAGGGGGGCAACAGCTCTAAAGCTTATTTGTTCCTTTTTTGTTTCTGTGTTTTAATGCCATTTCCTCAGTGCCAGATAATCAAAGCGTCTTGTCCACTTCTATCAGGCTCACATTTTGCCCTGTCAGGCATGTTTCTGTTTTATTACATTTCTCCCTTTGGCGACACCAGGCATGGAGCGAGCTTGCAGTGCCTTCATTATCTTATCTGGGACACAATACATTAAACATTCTGGATTTGCAGCTCTAGAATGACATGTCCTCTGATGGAATCATCATTTACGTAAATAACAGGAATGCTTAGACAATTTAAACAAAGCTCAATCCAGCTTTAATGAAGAAAGCTAGTATTTGCAGAGTTTCTGTGTTCCACACATATTTTGTGGCTTGTTGAAGAAGACATCTCCATTATGTTGGTGTGCAGATGATTGCGGAATGTTTGCACAGTGGGCTTAATACGATAATAATCAGAGCTGAGCTGAGAACGGGTGTTTAGAGCTGGGCCAAGATGCCCCAATGACTTGTTTGTAATCTAAGCATTTCACTGTCATTGTCGGCCTCCGTGGTCACTTTGTGTGTTAAATGGACTGGAAAGTGGCAAATTGCAAAGCCCATGTAAACTTGCCTGCAGTTTTTGTCCTTGAGTAAGTCACCTAGGCCGAGTGTTCTGCTGTGTGTGAAAAGCCCTGAATCACAACAAAAGCCTGAATCACTAAAGTGGTGCATGTCCTCATCCATGAGTCAACTCACCTCTGAAATAAATGTACATCCAAATGCTGAAACACAGAAATAGGTTTATTTCTCCCAACACTGCTAATCGCAGCATGAAAAGCAATCAGATATGCTTCTATCAGAAATGTGGAACAGAAAATTACACATGTGTACCAGCTATCTGTTAGTGTAGTCAGCACTCAGGATATGTATTAGTGCATACATCTCCAAATGTAAGGATTGTTTTATGTGTTACACATGTCTTCCTTTCTGAGCGTGAGTGTGCGTGGGGGTGCGTAGCTAATCGATACAGAGTGAAAACGGCAGCTCGGCATCACTCTATGCAGTGATAAATCTGTTCATGGCTTTACACACTTGAAATGCCTGCTATTCATGCGCCTGTGGAGGCTGCCCAGGCTTACCGAGATGCTGATAAGCAGGTGTGTGTGTGTATGTGTGTGTATGTGTGTGATCGCCCACGGCAAACCCAGTCAAAGAGTCCTTAAAGTGCTCAGTGGGCGAGAGTGAATAGCAAAGCACGAATAGCCACATGTACATGAGCACTGCATGTCACTTTACTGCAGGAGCTGTTCACATAGTCATCTTACCTGGTCTCTCTCTCTCTCTCTCTCTCTCTCTCTCTCACACACACACACACACACAAAACCTCTCACTTTCAATGTTCTTTTTCCTTAACTCCTTGTTTTCTCTCTCTCTCTTCTCTATACTAAATTCTCCTTCCTTCTCTCTGTTTCTCTTTCTCTCTCTCTCTCTCTCTCTCTCTCTCTCTCATTAATTCCCCTTTCTGCCTCTTAATCTCTATTTTTTTTCCACTCTTTCTCTTCCTCTTTTCCTTTTTCTTCCTTTCTTCTATTTCTCTTCCTGTCCTTCCTCTGTCTTTTCTCATTCTTCTTCTTTCTACAGTTTGTCTGTGGTCCACACTATTTCTTTTTCTCAGCATCACAGGTTTTGCCTGTTAACTGCTCTGTATGGACAAGCAAAAAGATCACTATGGTGCTTATGGCACTATAGGTTGTGAAGTGAATAGGTGACTGACCCTGTACTGGACTGATCACACCTCAGAGTTTTAGAGTGTGTGGGGTATGTTAGCAGTCCTGTACTGTATGTACAGTGGGTGATGAATTGGTTGTAAGATGTATGTGCTAATGTAAAATGTTTTTCCTTTTGTAGGGCAGTGGGGATTTTAGAGCGGAAGGGGAGGGCTGTATGGTAAAAAAAAAAGTGTTGGGATGTATTAAAGTTTGGGTAAAAGTCTCTCTCTCTACCTTCCCCTGTCTGTCTCTCTGTCTTGCTCTCCTTCCTGAACTCCTCCAGCTTTCTCTCACTCTTGATCTCTGAGTGTCTGTCTTTTTCAAGCACGCACACACACACACACACACACACACACTTATGTCTCCCTCTTTCTCTCTCTCTCTCCTTCCTGAACTCCTCCAGTTTTCTTTCACTCTTGATCTCTTAGTGTCTTTTTCAAGCACACACACATGCACACATGCAGGCACACATAAGCACATAAACACACATACACCTCTGTATGTCTTGCTCTTGCTCTCTCTCTCTCTCTCTCTCTGCTTGATGGTACGCTTGCCTGCAGCAGTAGACCTGGCTACAGAGTGCTGCTAAATATTTGTTTTTTGCCGACGCTTTTTCTGCTATTTTGGTCGCCTGTGTGGAAGCAGTGTGGGAGTGACTGATAGTGAGTTAGTGAGTCAGACAAGCAACTCATACCCCAGTGATTTGTTCCCTTTCTCCTGAGCGTGTGTGTGTGTGTGTGTGTCAAGCCACACTGAGTCTGTTCTTTTCTGTTGTAATTCACTTGTTTGTGGATAAACAAGGGCGTACAGCCAAACACACTAAGCCAGACTACTGTACCTCCTGGGGTGGTCTTTACGCAGCTTCAGAGAAAGATGGGCTAAAAGTGGAGAGGACTTTCCCCAGTGAGGGTCACCAGCAGTCCTGCTGCAAAGCGGAGAGTCAACACCATCACGCTGTGAGCATGAGTGTGGCTATTTACACATGAGGGGTCTAGAGTTACCATTGTTATTGTACTAGCTGTGCACTGAGTCACATTATATCGTTTATAATTACACAACTAATGACATACATGATTAATTACACTGAGCTCTTAATGAGATTTACATCCTGTACTGACAAGTTTGAGTCGAGACAAACTCTTTTCAACCTGTTTGTTTCCTGTCAAATAAAATATTCCCTGTTCTTATAAAAAAAAATGAAATCAATTAAAAAGTTTCAAAACATTTTGGCCAGAGTCGTGTTTAAAAAAATACTACTAGTGAGAAATAATTCAGTTTTATATAAAAATATACTTCCTACATCATGAATCTGAGGCTCATACACATTTATCCACAGAAGTTCTGGACAAGCATTATAGCATCTAGGCAAAAACCCAGTTTAAACGAATGAAAATATGCAGCATATGAAAAACAGGAACAGTTCAGGTGTTTTTCTCCCCTGCATTGAAGCTAACATTAGCAATAAAACATTATGTTGAGTTACTCATAACAACATTTACTACAACTTCTCATCAGGTTGAATTACCAGCGCATTGTCCAGTCAACTTTGTCCAGTCTGGAGGATCTTATGCATTCTTACTACTTTTTTCTTCTTAATTTTTTGTTTATCTTTCTTCTTACTCTTTTTCAATACCTGTAATTTTATTTTTTTTACTACTGTCCAGCGTGTCTGTGACTTGGGTCAGTGAAAGGCGTATTATATATAAGCTTTACTTACTTACTTACTTTACTTGTAACTACTGTTGCTGATGGGCGACGTGCGAGACAAACTGGACATGAGAGAGAGAAAACTGGAGAGGTTTATTCACAAATAACATGGGGGATTTGAGCGTGAGAGCCGCCTGGCCGGGGAGCGTGGTGGTGGTGGTGGTG
>JBBPDA010000021.1:10200839-10215518 GCA_037974385.1 Arnoldichthys spilopterus | reverse complement strand
TCTATCTATCTATCTATCTATCTATCTATCTATCTATCTATCTATCTATCTATCTATCTATCTATCTATCTATATGACTTTTTTGTGTTCTTGCAAGTAAAGTTCTACACGATCCTACACACACAGACAAACAAAAGTAGGTAGCATTGTTGCGTCACAGCATTAATGTCCTGTTTTCGATTCCCGGGCAGGGTGGAATGGATCCTTTCTATGTGGAGTTTTTTATGTTCTTCCTATATCTGTGTGGGTTTCCACTGGGTGCTCCAATTTCCTTCCATAGCCAGGTGGAGGAACTGGAGATGCTAATTTGCCCCTAGGTGTGACTGTGTGTGTGAATGTGTGTCTGCCCTGCAGTGGACTGGTGACCTGTACATGGTGTTTCTTCGCCTTTTGCCCTTTGAGCACTGGGATGGGCTCCAAGCACCCCCCCCCAAATGACCCTAAATCTGCTCAGAAGTGGCTCAGGAAATGAAAGAATGATTATTAGCTTACAGTGCATACTTATAGCTTTTATTTTCTTCAGTTTAGATTTAGAAGAACAGACCATGCAGATCAGTAAGCATTTATGTAAATGTTCGAAGTTTGCCAGCGTCCTTAATTTTTGAGATGATTCTAAGGAACTAACCAAGATGCATTAAATTACATAAAACATGACTGAAGAATGAGGCACAATGAATGAAATAATTGAATAAAAACAAATTTTTAAAAGCAATAACTGACCAAAAAGTCCAAAAGTAACCCAAAGGTGATCAGATGGGTTTACAGATGTTAACCAATCTAAAAGATTATGTTACTAAATACAGTTTTTGTGCATTAGTAATCAGTGCTGGGTTACATTACTTCTGTATTCTACCAGACACTGTTTATAACACCATCAGCTTGATTTAATGATCTCTTCTCTTCTTTCATTGTTAGGCATGTAGCCGATTCCAGGAGTAGACGCTTTCCAGCAGGTCACTGTCCCCAGCCACTGCGGCGCAGGTGCCTTCTGCTCAGTCTGTCTCTCAGTGCGTTTGAACAGAGATGAAAAAGACACATCAATCCCTCTCTTTTCTCTGCTCTTCACTTTTTTTCCTCTTAAACAAGGCAGCGCACACCCCAGCATATAACAAAATGGAGCAAACTGCAGACAAAAGAGAGATACTGTGGGTATGTGCGTATGTATATGTGTGTGTGTGTGTATGTGTTTGTGTGTGTGTGTGTGTATGTGTGTGCGTGTGTAATGAGTGGGTGTGATTTTGTCTATTATCTGTGACTGATTTCCCAGTCATTTCCTGACCCAAATAACTTCTTCGTATTCTTATGAAACTGTTATATGAATTTTTTTTTGACTCCTTAACAGTGTTTACCTTCTACTTAAACCTTGATTGCCTCCAAAGGTGACCTATTCTGTATAAACTGACAAAACTTTTAATGTGGCTCATTTTTCATTACACTGACAAGCTGACAAACTGTAAAAAAAAAAATTCAGAATGGCCGGACTTCATATTTACAGCACAAAAATCCCTTCTACATTTGCGGAGGCCAAAGATCACTAGGACATGGTTAGAAGACGTAGCCTCTAGAATGCAAAGGTTAAAAAAGGCCTGCAGGGAATACAGGCTTGCTGTGGATAAATGGACTATATAATGCATTACCCCCTCTTATCCACTCTCTCCTGACTGGCATGCAATCCATTAGGCAATATGTAAATAGGCCTGTTTGTTTGGAAATGTGGGGAGAAATAGCCCGTAATTGGCTGGGATTTTTATTCCATTGACTTAATGAGGTACTGTTAGGCCGCACATTTGAAGGGATGTGAAGACGGGGGTTAGCGCTGGCTACAAGAAAGCTGCTCATTAGTATGTTGTTGTGTCATCGCTGATATGACTGGGTCATATCATAAAAGACTTTTACGGAATTAAGTTCACCCAGCAGGATGCTATTTAAATCCTGAAATGTATAAACAGAAGCAAAATTATCCAAAGTACAGTGTAGCACAAAAAAACAAAAACAAAAAAAGTCTCATCAAGAATCAAGAGCAAAATTCTTAGGAGAATTCTCTGCTTTCACTGTTTGCAGCTTCTTCAGCAAAGGCAATGAGCCCCCGGTCACAAATCCCTTCATTGTAGCCTTTATAGCCTGTCAGGTAGGTTTAGGTCTGATCTTAGGCAGCAGTGATTGTCCATTGGGCAGCTATTATGTTTCTGATCAAAAGCACATCTTTGTTTCCCCCTGCAGTCTGTTTTTGTAATTTGTTTTCATGGTTATTGAATTTGCGCCTGCTTGGCGCTCACCTCTTCGAAAGCGCTCCTCGCCCCCCCATCCTGGTAAAACATGAAGCGGCTTGCAGGAGAGAAGCTGAGATAATGTGATTTTGATTGCAGTGTGCTAATGGAGAGAAGGGTTTCGCTTTCAGCCTTGGTCTGCTGACACACTGAAGAGACTAGTAGGCCAGAGAAAGGAGGTAAAAATGCTCCTGAACTGCCAACGCTGCACTGAACTGAAACCACTGAACCAGTACAGAACAGTATAAGACAGCAGTGTAGCTTCACTTATTTCTGATCAGTGCAGTGTGCCAAAAGGTGAGGGCTCAACGTGTGCTATGATACAGTATCTGTTGGGGTGGATTGGAAAATGATCTCAGTGATGCTATCTGACAATGTGCGTAATGTGGTTTCGATGATGAGTGGTGCAAACTGAACCCCATCACAACAGGTTCTGTGTCACATTCACAGTCTTTCTATCACAACAATAAAGACCCAGCTGCAGCATTTGAGAATAAAAAAATATATTTTTTTATTTGCTAATACAGTGGCAATACATCAGTCAAAATTGTCACATTATGAATTCGGTTTAAATCTTTCTCTGACCCTGCTTCCATTGTGTCTTAGCATTAGTGATGACCCGGCCTGCCCTGCTGTTTTAATGCGGATACTGATCTCACATTAATGCATTACCTGGGCTAATCAAGGCTAGCCTAATGAAAGACAAGCCTGTGATATGCTAAACAGGAGTGATCTGCAGCTGGACATCAATTAGCATGGTCACTTACTGTGTGTAAACGAACCCCCCTATCTACCTCTAGTCTCTGTTTCTAGGGTTTTTATTTTATATTCAAATAAGAAAGCCCTCCAAGTGCTGCTGAAATGCTAATATTGATTAGCTGATTATCTTTTGTCTGTATTTGTCCACTTGAGTAGCTTCTCATGTCTGGCTGTTGAGGTAAGCAGGCCATCAGGAAGAATGCAGCAGGTGTGATGTTCTAGATCTGTCCTCAATTGGAGCTATTGTTATGAGATTAGCATCCTGAGGTGCTGCTGTTGTGCATGTGTTTTGTTCATTCGTTTTGCCTGGATCTGTGTCACCTAAACAAAATGATATCGCCTACACCTGTTAAAATATTTCCATATCCAACACATTTGTCATTGTGTGCTGACACCCAAAGTTCAGTTCATGTTTTCAAGAACATATTATGCCATTTACCACAATTCTGACCTTGCAGTGTGATTGGCTGAGAATCTTTCCACTAGTGCCTATTTCTCCCTTTTAGAATCACTTAGTCTTTGTGTTCACATCATTATGGCAAAAAGGCTTTTCCCAAAAAGAACTGTAAAAGTTTATTGAACCCACACAACCCGTGACAGGTAGGCTACTTTGGCTTCCAGTCATTGTAGGATATTGAAAACAACTCTGATGGGAAGGCTGTCACCTTGAACATCTATACAGTCAAACCTTGCTGCTGGTGCATAACTTGCATTTGCAGGGTGCTTTACTTGCCTGTAACCTAGCAACAACAACCAGCCATTAAAAAAAGACGACAAAGTTTATCAAAAGTAAAAGTTCTGCTGAAGCATATCGAGAAACATTCCTTTTAACATGAGATGCAATTGATAGTCACTGATATAACCAAAACTGTAATCAGCCTGCATCAACCATAATAGTCAGATCCCCATATATAATGACCCCATTTTACCTTTGTCTCATATATTTTTATATAAATTTGTTGTTGATGCATGTAATATGAGTGTATTTGACAGAGTATAACGAGTGAAATTTCAATGTATCAAGAATTAAGAATGAACCTGTAGATGATCCAAAAACTGAAAAAGCTATATACCGTCAAGAATGATGCTGTAAGAAAATGAATTCTTAAAATGCCCTATACAGCCAATGCAATGATCAAATCTTGTGGCAGATACTGTAGTTTGATAAAACATTACTATAGATATCTCCTGTCCTGGTGTACCCTGCCTTAGGCCTATAGCCAGCTGGGATCAGCTCCAACTTCCCTGCGACCTGAAAACTATAAATGGATGGATGGATTACTATAAATATATATAGTAAATATATTTAGATTGTTGGATTAATGATTTTTTAATTTATTTTATTCTTTCCAAAATACCTAAAACATTAATTACAAAGTTTAAAAACATTTTTGGCACTGTGTTCATATTATATTCATTAACTTTATATAGCAAAAGTTATTATAAAATAATATGACACAAAAAAAAAAACAATAATGTATCAACTTAAATGAATTTTTTTGTGGAACCAAAAGCTCCATTTGGTTTTTACAGTATAACAGAAAAAAAAACACTTTTAATAGGAAATAAAATATTGCAAAAACAAATTAATGAGCTGAGATTTCAGTTCACTGCAGCAGACATCTTCACTTGAATATGCTCTCTAGGCTCTTCAGAATGTTATGGTTGCTAACGATTTGTTAGCCTACAGGTCACTGCATCTTCACTGGGTTTTGAGTAGTCAGTTGGAAGTCCACATACATAATTCATTCATCAAACCCCATTAAAATACAACACTAAAATGGAGATGGAGTAACCACAGGGCCAGCCAGTGGAGATGCTTGTATTTCCTAGATGAGCGCACTAGCATGCTGTATTTTTAGTCCAATAAGGGCTAAAATGGCCATGTTAATTATCCATAATCCAGTGCAGGAGATGCAGCTTAAATTGGTATGTGTTTAATGAGTATGAGTCTACAAGCCAGCTTTGTCCTATTTTAATTATAGTCCAGTGTCTATTGGCATAGCAGCCATAGTTGGCACACTGTTTTCTACAGGCAGTAGATAAGGCAGCTTGGTCCTTGTCAATCTCCACATTCCCTTTTCTGTTCAGTAATCTAAATTGGATCAGGGCACAGGGCTGAAAGAGTCTGATGGCCTAATGCCCTAATGTTCTTCCAATCGATTGATAATGCCTGTTGAATGGTCAGAAGCTTTGCCTTACTGGAGGTGAATAGATGTTACATGAAGAAAGATGCTATATGGCTCATTTGGATAATGGAGCCGATTTAATCTGAAATTATGTAATTTTGTAGCTGTATTGTTTATTTATTTATTTGAATCAGAGTAAATGGGTATGTAGTATAATGCAGATGTACTGAGTGTAATTTGCAGAAAATTTGATAGTGAAGGTTGTGAGGTGTGAAGTGAGTGATTGTGAAGAAACATAGGAACAAAATAAATCTAAAGTAATGTGTTTTACGCACCTGATCTGCTGCTGACACCAGTCAAAGGGAGGGATTTTAAAATCATGGACAAGAGGTGACCAGAGGTGGGTAGAAGCAAGTTACATTAACTTTTTAAACTCTATCATGTCTATGCAAGTGCATTTTCATAGATTTGTGCATTTCTGAATGTTTTATGATGGTGTATTATAATTACATAATCTTACACAATTTCTGTTCCTGGTAGAAAGTGTTATATCCCAAGTCATTATATCCCACAGCCCACAAAAATTTATAATTGTAAAACAGGCAAATATTTTCCTTTCTGGACAGTCCCAGAAAGTTTTAAAAGATTCCAAAAAGTTCTAAAAAATTCTGGACAATTCTAGAAACTTCTGGACAGTTCTCACAATTCCAGAATATTCTAAAAGTCTACTTAGTATTTAAAGTGAATTGGGACTGTTCTCGAAAACAGATCAATTTCAAAATGCCATTGACTACAGAAGCAAAGTTTTTGTGGAACAATAGACATTTTCAGTGTATTTTAGGCATAAGGGATTTGGAAAATGCACTGTGGACCAAGGAACAAAAATAGAACTACGTAGGGTTAATTATATACTGTTTACTGACTGGATAGTGTAGTGGATAACATCATCAGCTCATACACTAAGGTAGAAGTTTTGACTGCAGAAATGCTAGTTCCACTGCTACACCAACGTCAGTCCTGGGGCTAGCCTCCTAATGCTATGATAACAATCCAAGCTGTCTAACGACTATATTTGGGGTCAATATAGTTTCTGTTCATATACACAGGGAAACATCTCTAAATTATTCTATGTGGTACCATATGCTATGAAAAAGATTAGAGATTAGGCTGAACAACATTGGAGTGCTCATCCACAGAACTTGCTGAATGTACTAGTAAGTTCTGCTGTAGTTCTAAAGGGAAGGCAGTACTTGAGGAGTTTGTTGACATGGTATATTGCACTCCTACTCAAGTTGTTTTGGTAGCTATTATTTTATAAACTATAACCTATTACTCCCCCCCCCCCCCTCTCTCTATATATATATATATATTGATATACACACACACGGGGCGCTAACACACTGCCCCCCACTTTTTTTCTATTCTCTCACTCTCACATGCACACACAGTCTGTAAGACCATGCTATTCCAGGTCAGCTGCCACATAGCACTCCCTTAAGGGCCATCTGACCTGGCGACCCTTACTAGTCCAGCACATAGTACTGTAGGTTGGCTGGTGTCCAAGGGCTCTCCTACTCATCCAGTACCAGGTGACACGTTCCTCTGGGATCACCACCGTGCGCTGTCATACTTCCACCCCGTACATGACCTCAGACAACTGCTCCAGCACCTGGCATGGCCCTTCCCAATCTGATTGGAGCTTAGGGCAGCGTCCCTTCTTCTGCATACCTGGTCTGAATGGTGACAGCGATCTGTGGATATATGTGTGGTGAGGGTACTGTTAAATAATTCCAATAGACCATCACTTTGTGTGTAGAGTGTTGTAATTCATCCCTTCCGTATCCCCAGCCACACTTTCGTCATCACTTGAAACTTAAAGTTCCACCCCTGGCTGCTTAACAGTGGTGTATGCACTATGGTCCAGGATTGGATATGCCTTTGTTCACTTCATGTTGTAGTCTATCACCATCAGCACAAAATGGTTCTGGATGTATGAGGTCCAGTGAGCTGAACCACGAAGAGCCAGCAATCCTGTCCAAAGTACACTTTGGTATGAATCTGTCTTTTATAAGAAACACTGGTGCTGTCTACTAGTTGCTAGATGTTTAATCCTGTGAGAATATCTAGCCCATGATACATTATAGTATCAGAGAATCAGAATGTTCCTTCCCTATTATCAGTCATTAATTTCAGTTTCACATTTGTCTAGACTAGCAGTCAACTAGTCCCAGCAGTGCCCCAGCCTCCCTACAACTGGAACAGTCTTGAGGGTCAAACTGTCAGGAGACCACCCATCTTTTGCTGGGTGGTACCTCTCTTGTTTCCCATCAACCCAGGTTCCTGACACTATGTCCTTTCTTCCTACAGCACCAGCATCAAATGTGTGGAGCTAATGGTGGGATAGTGCGCACTCTGCACATTACTCTCTCCACACTCCACCTCCTTGGCTGAACAGCAAAGCACTGGGTGATGAGCACTTTGCCCTGGATCAACTCTGCCCATGCAGCCTCTGCTACAGCCTTCTTTGGCGTTGAATGTAACCAGCTGGACATGCTGTTGAAAGGCTTTGGGTGACAGCATATTCAAAAAGGCCTCCAGTGCCTATCCACTTTGGGCATCAGATGCAAAGTCAGAATAAGCTTGTCTCACCTATATGTGCAGCTCTGCAACCAACAATCTCTGTTCTCTCACTACAATGATCTTATAGCAACCATCTTTGTGTGGTGGCTGCAGGAGATTTGCCAAATTGCTGTCGAAGGGCCATCTTGAAGGCAGTCAAGCCACCAAGTGCCCCTTGCAGGGTTTTTTCTTAAAGAGCCAAGCATAGTCGCTGTTGCCTCTGCCATTTAGCTGTAATTGCATGCTACTACTCCCAGCTCTGCATCATACAACTCTCAAACTCTTGCCACCGCAGGCCAGCTGGGCTTGAGGTGGGTTAGAGTAACATTCTCTCCTCTGACCTTGCGTAGCGCCAGCATCTTCACTAGATAACTGTGTCCGCAGTTGAGTAGCCCCATCCAGCAGAACTGGACAGGCATGACGCTCAGTACTTGCCCCACATGGGATACTCTGCATCTGCACTGGACAATAAGGAATAAATACTCTTTATCTGCTAATCACACACTTCAGCACTTATAAGTAACAGGTGGATGAAACCAACAATTAATTTACATGTGCTCACATTCACAAGGTAACCTACAGCCCTTGGACCATAACATAAACAATGTGCATTTTATATTATGTCATATCTCATTTTAATACTTGCTTTAACAAAAGAATTAACAACTTACAGTTACAGATAAAAATAACAAACAATAGTCAATGATAAAGAGCTGGAACAAGCTTGGCAATGCACCATGGGAGCTAACATGCCATGATGATAGAGCCAAGTACAGGAAGCTCAAAAAGAAACCCAAAATGCTCAAGAAGAAAAATACAAACCCCACTTCCTGTAACGTATATGCCCCTCTTGTGGTTCCACATGTTCGTGTTTTGTTTTGTTTTGTTCTGTTCTAGTCCTCGTGTTCGTCTTAGCCACGCCCCTGTCAGCTGTTTCTCGTTCCCCGTTCTCCTCCCTACCCATGTGTAGTTAATTTTTGTTTAGTATTTAAACCCCTGTGTTTCGTGTCTCGTCGCGGTTTGTTATTGTCATTTCATGTCATCGTGTCTGGCATGTCATGGCATCGTGTAATTCCTGTTTGTTTTCTAGTTTATGTTTCTAGTTGTGTTTATCATTGTATATTAAACTTTGTTTTACATTTATCCGCGCTGCACTTGCTTCCATCAATCACAGAACATTCCTGACACTTCCACACAAGTTGGAACATTTTGTAAAATGCTTTATAAACAAGAATTTGTGATTTGTCAATTCTTGTAACCTTTATTTAGCTGAAATAAATACAAAGAGAAGATTTCTAATGTTTTCACTGACTGCAACACACATTAAAGAAAAAAAAACTGGGACAAAGGCATGTTTACTGAAACCAGTTATGTTCCCTTTCCTTCAAACTGAACTTTCTAATCATTTGTAATTGCAAAAAAATTGAGCAGTTTTGCAAGTGGAATACAGGTCACCCAGCAAATAGTTGGCTGTCCTCTCCGTTTACTTGAAGAACTGCACAGGAACATCATCCTGGACATGTGCTGTTTGAATACATGACGTTTCAGATCCATAAAGACTAAAACTAACAGCTTCTATTCTCCAGCCATCACTATGCTGAATGCTGCTATGTTGACAATCTGATGTAGTGCACCTTCATGTTTGCAAGACAGTTTTACATCAACACCGACTAAGGGACCAGTGCAATATATTGAAAAAATGACTGTGTTTTGTTGTAAACAGACCTATTTTATTACACACACACATGAATGTTATCAGTTTTGTCCACCTTCAGCTCCTCAACAGTTTCCTCTTCATGATCCACATTGCATTTTTTGGAAACCTTCACACATGTACAAGTCACCCCTAATGCACCCAATACCATGAAACATGTTGGCTTTTGCACCTGTCGCTGATAACAGTCTGGGTGTACCATTTTATCTTTGATACAGAAACCTCAATGTCCATTTTCGGGGTGAAAAAAAACAAAAAACTGAAACATAAACTGCTCTGCTCTTTCGCCATGCAGAGGTGGGCTGTGTTAAGTGAGAAGGGTTTTATTTATCATTTAGCATGAAGGTTTCTTTTGCAGTTCCTTCTGTGAGCTTAAAGGCCACATACATTCAGCAGTGGTTTCTGGCCTTCTCTATATGGACTGAGATTTTTCTTGATTCCCTTAATTTTTCTTAGAATATATGCACCGTAGATGGTAAAAGATCTAAATTCTTTGCAACCTTGCATTTGCAAGAGAAATGTTCTTTTTGAACTGACTCAGTTCTCTCATGCTTGCAAAAACTAAGCCTTTGGCAGATATTCATTTTTTTCCCAGTCAAGATAGCCTCACCTGTTCCCGGTTCACCTGCTGATTGTGGAATTATTCTAAATCATTTAACTTGAATATTCTATAAACTTTATATTCTTAATTTATTTATTTGCCATCTTTTTTGAGTGTGCTGCAGAGATTACATTCTAATTTATTTTATATTTTCCATATACCCTTAAGTTGGTCAGCCAGGCCATTAAAGTGATTTCTTTATACTTTTGACAATTAAATAAAGGAAAATTACAAATTGCAGGTTTGTTTTTATTGCATTTTACAAAATCTCCCATTTCCAGAAGTGAGACACTTTAAGAAATAAGACATCATTAAAGTCTAACTACAATAAAATGAAAACTGCTAGCTTCTTTTCTATTGTTCTGTTGGAACAGTTCTGCAATCATTTGACTGACAAAAGAATAATATGTTTGACATGTTACAAACCTACGGGCATGCAATGGTTCCTGGTTTGGCCAAGGCTGCCTTTCTGTGTGGAGCTTTGCAAGCTCTCCCCTTGTATGCATGGGTTTCTTCTGGGTGCAGTTTTCTCCCACTGTCCAAATGCTTGCAGTAGGTTGATTGGGTACTTTATATTGCTCATAGATGTGAGTGTATGTGTGAATGGTTGTCTGTCTATGACTAATTTCATCTGACTTTCTGCATTTAAACTATTTTAAGGGAATTAACTTTTTAATGGGCAGTAGTGGCCTAGTGGTTTGGACATTGTCCTTGGGACCTGAAAGTCATAGGTTCAAGTCCCACTACTGAGGTACCCTTAAGCAAGGAATTGTCCTGCTACACTGCTCCCCGGGTGCTGTTGACAGCTGCCTGTTGCTTCTGTTATCACATAGGGTAGGCTTTTGTTATCACATTTCGTTGTGGTGCTTGAGTTTGTTCAGTGACAAATAATCTTTTTTATTTCCAAACATAATTTCATGAATTTCTCATGTTTGATGTCTGCAAACCTTTACAAAATCTTCACAAAGTCTTTTTTAAGGCAAAATGGTACAAATTGAAATGATGATGTGTTAGCTGAGAATAAAACAATTTTTGACAGATAGATACTTATTAATCCTGAGGGAAATTTAGGAACCTTTTAGACTTGACTGGCGTCTCTATGCACTAAGTCTTTGTAAGTTAATGAATTAATAGTTTAAATGCAATTAATGATGTGTGTTGTCTGGTGTGTGGTAACGTAAGTCATTGGTTCTGCTGATAGTTAGCCATATAACTGCGTCTTTGCATGTTCGCTAAACTGGTTTAACTTGTTCACATAACTAAGACCCATAAGACCCATGGTGCCTCTGTACAGTACATCAAAAAAGCAGGACACATTCAGGTTTTCATTACATGGTCTTTTAAAGGTCATTTGCCTGTACTCTGGAATCCCTTCACAATTCCTTAGCATGTAAAGAAAACACACTGAGATGCAGTTTTGCATGTGGTGGCAGTGGTGGCCTAGTGGTTAGGACGCTGCCTTTGAGACCTGAAGGTTGCAGGTTCGAGTCCTGGCCCGGGCACCACTGAGGTGCCCTTGTGCAAGGTACTGTCACACTGCACTGCTCCCTGTGCGCTGTTGATAGCTGCCCGCTGCTCCACGTGTGCATGTGTGATGGGTTAAATGCAGAGGCCACATTTCGTTGTGGTGCTTCAGTGTGTGTTCACAAAGAATCACTTTCACTTTTAGGGCCCTATACAGCACTGCCTGGCCAACAGAAATCCTTCAAAGCATCCTCACATAGTCACTGCAGACCTTTCCACTCTCCTGATCTGATGCTTCTCATGGACACTAGGTTAATTTACTTTTGACAAGCAAGTGACAAAAAGATGTATTGTTGCATCACTTTTTTTCTTTTCAGATAACGCTTGAACACAGGCTATCTGAAATGAGACCAGAGATGAATGACCACACCATAGTCCACGTCTGTGGGTGTGTGGTTTGTGGGCACTCATCTAACCTCTTCCACACCCCAATGCTTGCCTTCATTACACAGCCCATTGGCCAGTGTACAACCTGCGCCTAGCAGGGTTTTTCTTATCACAGGGCTGAAACTGCACCCCAGCTTCAAATGTGGATGAGGAGCTTATTCAGCAATGCTGGAGGAACATGTTACCCTTTCAAATAATCGCAGAAGATATTAAATAAATAAAATGAACTGTTAATTCACTTGTATAGGCTACTAATCTCTCTTTGTTCTTTTTGTACCATTTTATTCTTTTGCTCGCCCAGTGTGAATGTTTCATTCACTCTGGAATGACATTTCTAGATAAAAAAGTTGGGTCGCCCACAAATGGTTTGCTCATCTGTCTAATTCGTTATTCTGGCAATGACAAATTCAGTCGTTCAATCCCAAACCTTTTATTCCAGTTCACTGAGCTCTTAAACTATTTCACCCTGAATTCTGATTACCGCGCAGCTTATTTGCAGAAGTTTCATTAAAGCCACTGTCTTCTTGGGGATTTCAGGGATACGCAGCTAACAAACTAAACATAACGTTATAGTTTTTCATCATTTAAATTTGCTTTCTCTATTTTTTTCCAGTTTTCCTGGAGTATTTTTGTATTTCTGTGTATTTTTTGTATTATTTCTCTCAGGACTACATTACTTCCAGAAACCAAAATTTGCTTGACAGCTGTGTTTAGGTTAATAGTATGGATCAGCTTAGTATGAATGATGTGAAAAATTGAAATGATGGGGAAACTGAAAAACTGAAACGTCTGTGTCATTTCATGAGAACATTTGGTAAATGTTGTGTGAGATAAGAAGCTCATGACTAGATGTGCAACAGCTACACCTAGTGTTCTCAGAATGAGGGACAGAAACACAGTTTAACACAGTATTTTCTATAAAACACAGCAAATCTTTCCTAGAACTCATAATTAACTATAATAGCATTTTTTTGTGAAACACTGCAAATGTGCTTATTATGTACACAGGGCCTATATGATAAAGCCATTTAATTAAAATACTCACTATCCACTTCACAACCTCTATAAACAATGAAATATACATTTTGCTCTAGTCTAAAGAAAGCGAGAAGCATTTTTTTCTACTCTGAAGACATTTGTAGATTTGCTAGGACATGTGTGAAAAGTAGGAATGTACAGTGAGGTCAGTGTAAAATATAATGTATTTAATTTTAAAAAATACATTGCAGAACCTCAACTTACTATTTTCCCTAAATACCCATCTATCAGCTGTGACAGTATTGTCAAACCAGTATAATGGTAATAACTTTTAAACTCAAACTATTGCATGTCAGCATTTACCACAAGAGGGCAGTCTTGATATACTGTTCTTGAAAGCCATACCAGGTGAGTCACTAGTCACACTGCAGCTGTAAAGGTTTCTGTACACAGCCTCTTCATTTTACAGTAGATCTTCAACAGAAGGAAAAGTTCCTCAAAAGGAGCAAAAATCTACTTGAGTTAAAGTCAAAATGTATTTATATTTAAATATAATTGTGTATTTATTTAAAAATATCAAAGAAAAATATGTAAAAAATTCCTTGTTTTTTTTTAAAAAGAGTTTGATATATACTATGCTCGATGGTAGCTGGGAACTTGGGTTTCCCAGTCTCAAACAGGAAAAAAGACAAATGAAATGCACCCTAAAGTCCCTAAAACCATCTCCATTTTATGACTCCAGCATGGCTATATTTCGAGCCATTTCTTGAAATAAATGTACAAATTACAAAAAAGACTTATGTAATCATGCATTCACTCCTAGAGTCTACATAGACAAGAACATGAATTTGTTCTCTGATTCAGAGATAAGCAAACCTTTAACTGCGTATCCCTATCAGTCTGCATACTGTACTGTATATTATTTTACAAGTAAACAATTGTATATAAAGCTGTATTCTCTGTGAAAACCACATCAGAAAACTTGGAGGTGGCCATGCTTTCCCTCCCACGTTTTACTTTAAATACGTGTAGATCATAAAAAACTTAATTTTGAGTTTGACTTCTCACTTCTCATGCTAATGAATTAAGGTATTGAAGT
The DNA here is from genome assembly GCA_037974385.1 of Arnoldichthys spilopterus. Lineage (NCBI taxonomy): Eukaryota > Metazoa > Chordata > Actinopteri > Characiformes > Lepidarchidae > Arnoldichthys > Arnoldichthys spilopterus. The sequence goes on along the minus strand of JBBPDA010000021.1, from coordinate 10,201,441 downwards.
TCATTTATGACAACAGTGTGGCACCCCCACCCCTATTCACAATCAAATTATAATCAAATTATAATTAGTTTTTCAGGATAGACAACTTTTTCAAAGTGGAATACAGGGTAGCCAATCAGAAAAGAGGTCATTTAAATATATCTTATAAATATGACACCTGCGAAATGGTGGGATGTAAAAGGGAGCACGTGAAGAGTTCTTGATGCTGATAGATTCTTGATGGCTAGCTGAGTCAGAGCATTTCCAAAATAGCAGGTCTTGTTGGGTGTTTCCAGTATGCAGCGTTTATAGCTACCAAAAATAGTTCAAAGAAGAACGGCTGGTGAACCAGCACCAGGGTCATGGTTGCCCAAAACTTACTGATGTTTGTGGATAAAGAAGGCTAACCCATCAGGTCCAATCCCACAGAAGACCACAAAACGTTCATGCTGGCTATGATAGAAAGGTAAACCTCCAGGCCGAGGTTTCTAAGATAAACGTGTAAGGGCTGGGTTAAACTGCTGTATGTAGAGGCATTAGGTTTCAGAACTTCCTAAAATAATCAGTTCAAAACAGGCTGATTTTGCAGCTTGCAAATTTGTGTGGAATGGGAAGCAAATTGT
>JBBPDA010000021.1:10187541-10200739 GCA_037974385.1 Arnoldichthys spilopterus | reverse complement strand
TCTCTCTCTCTCTCTCTCTCTCTCTCTCTCTCTCTCTTTCTTTCTCTCTCTCTCTCTCTCTCTCTCTCTCTCTCTCTTTCACTCCCTCTCTTTCTCTCTCCTCTCTCTTTTGCACTGGCTGACTCTGCTCTCTTCTGCTCTGCAGTAGATCTGCAGAGTGTATGTTTGTGCTGAGGTAGACTATTAGAGTCTGATGCTGAGACTCTGACACTACACACTCTCCCTGGGCTGAAGGGGATATAGGAGCTTCCTTTGTCCCCACAGGCTGAGGAACTGGGCAGTAAAGGTTGCGGCAGGCCGAATGTCATCAGCCAGGGAGGAAGATGCACAGCTGCTATCTACTCTATAAATCTGCTAAGCAGTCGCTGACAGTCCATCTGTGTCCACACTGCCTCCCGTCTGCTGCCTTCATTAGAATCTCACTTCAAAAGTCCACACACACACACACTGACTTGTTTTTATACAATGCAAAGACATTGTGTTTGTCTTCAGGAATTTGTGCCCATCAAACGAGCATTTGCCATTTTAGGCACCTATGTTGGATACGAAGGCCTGGCTCACAATCAGTGCATCAATTCATCCCAAAAGTGTTGAGCTGAGTTCTGTGCAGGACACTGGAGGTCCTTCATACAAAACTTGTCAATAGATGTCTTTATGGACCTCACTTTGTGCACAGGGGGACTGGAAGAGAAAAGGGCCTTCCTCAAACTGTTGATGCAGTGGTGCAACTGATCAGCCATGGAAACCCATTTTCTGAATCTCCTGACAATATACACTTCTTGTGTCAGTATTGCTTGTAGAGGCAGTTTTTTGGTTCTGGGTAGACATCTCATGTACTGACAATGTTGTGTTTAAATTCACAGAGCTCTTGAGTATCACCCATCCTACTACTAACATTCATCTATGGACTGGATTGCATGACTATTTGTACCTGTTATCAATAAGGCTGAAACACCTAAAATCAGTAATTAAGAGGGTTCACATACTTTTGGCCATGTAATATATAGGTTGGTAGTTTTTATTATATGGCTGCATCTATTCTAATGCAAAACATGCAATTGCACAAGAACATTTTGTAAGAACATATCTAAGAATAAATACTTTTTATTTGTACTTGATGATTTTTATTTAGATTTGGGAGTTCAGAACAAACCAGTAGAAGGATGATCTGATTGACCACCAGATACTATTTCTATAAATAACACCAAACCTGTATTCTGTCACCAGCGCACATTTGTGTATTTGCATTTATTCTTATATATAATAATTTTCAAGCAAAATTCTTTCAAGATTACTTCTGTTTTCTCTGGATTTCCTAAAAGTCAGAATGTAATTTTCCTAAAAATGTATAAAAACAAGAACACACACAAGCACTCCTGTCTCTGTGTGCGGATGTTGTAAAATGGTGATGATACAACAGATGAAGGTAAGTATGTCTCAGATTCATGGGTGCACCCTCTTGTCTCTGCTTCCCTGCTGTTTACAGTAGTTTACTGTGCTTCAGATGAGTTAGGAGATTTAATGCGAGCTTACCCTGTATCCTTTGGTTAATTTATTACAACCCCCACAGCAATGCCTACCATATAAGAACTTCCATCTGTCTGCACACCACCTCCATTTCCTCTGAAATGTTTCCGTCTAACAGTAATTCTCACCATTTCTCCTTATAACGTAAACTCTGTCTGTTTTAACTTTAATGCAGTGTCTTCCAGGGTTAAGTACAGGCGCCAGGGCAGCCTTGCTTAATTGATAGTATATACTTGACCTGATTTACTGACTAAGAACTGTGTGCACTGTGCCATTCATTTGTTTAAAACTGGACTGGATGAACAATAGACTTAACCTGTTTCTAACATAAACAAACTTAAGTGCTCATCACATTTTTAAAGATTTCAATCACCAGTCACTTTAAATGAGCACTTATGTGGGTCGGTGGAAGGAAAAACAAAATCCACCTCTAAACGTTGACATGACTGGCCAGATTATAGGATAATTAATGAGCTCTGTTTTTCCAAAACTTCTCCTCCTTATAAGGACATTTCTGTCGCCACTCTGGAACTCCAGTGAAATTTGTAAAAGCTGTTAACTGCAATCAAACCACACTTTCACTCATGCATGGAGCACACAGGCCCCCTCTGACAATCTCCTCATTACGAATTTTGACTTTGCCCCTCTCTTTATTCTCATTTTTTGCCAAATTAATTTCAGGCTCAGCTTGTATTAAAATGATAATATTTATAGTAATTATTGCTTCCACTCTTGCCAAGTAGCACCTGTTTCTAGTTAATCATGAGCAACCTGAGCCAACATATTCTTGTTTGAAGTTATCTTATTCTGCACCAGCCTCTGCAAAAGACCTTTTCTTCTGCTGGATCTTAACGTTTACATTGGCATGGGGTCATAAAATGAAGGAAAATGTTTAACTTAATGAAGCTAAAGAACATACATACATACACTTTAAAAATAAAGATTATTTAATGGATTTTGGCTAGCATACATGCAAAAAAAGGCTTGGAAAAACCTTGGTTGGGACCGGAATGTATCCCAATATAGGGCACTATTGAGTATTTTGTCTATTTTTCTCTCAGTGTTCAAATGATAAAATGGAATTCCAGAGTTATTTTGATTGTGTTCCAGTTTCCCATAATGCACTCACAATTTCTAGTAAGCACTGCAAATCACCTTTCTACCTGAATGTATGAAAAACATGCAGTTTAGTATGATGTATATTGCCCTTTCCAAATGAGAACTGTCAACTGTTATTTTTACATTTACATATTAGATTTTTTTATATTATATTTAGTGTTTTTCATATATAGAACAGTTTCACATAAGATCAGTTTTAGTAGTTTTCTTTGTTCACTTTTATTAGTCATTTTAGACAGTTTACTCAGTCTAACACCAACAATAGCATGGTAGATTAAACATTTATATATACGTTTATATACACACTGCTTGAAAAAAATGGCAAACATGAGATTTAATGGTGTGAGATTTAGAAACGCTTTGTTGTTGGAGGAGGGCTTTTATGCAGCTTACTCTGTCTTCAGTTACAAGGTTAAGTAAGTATCATAGAAGATTCACCACCAACATGGTTCCATTAGTCACCAGGGACACGGTACCTATAAACACAATCGTGACAAATTTCTGTCATTTGGTCAAGTCTGCTCGGCTTTAGTTTTATGTTCTTGTGTTATTTTGTGTCTGGGCAATTTCAAACAAAGACAGACTGTCGTGGAAAGTCAGCATGAGAGCTTGTTGCTACACTTCAGTGAAGAAGCATGAGAAGCCATACAGTTTGAGAGTGGAACAAAGTTTAATGGTAGGGACTGCTGCTCTCAAACCATATGGCTTCTCATGCTTCTTCACTGGCCTGTAGCATGGTAGCTATTGGTACAATATATGGAGGTTTCTTCACATTGAAGCTCTTTTGACCAAAACCCTGTCAGCACAGATGCAATTTCCACCACACTCTTGTCTTAACCACCACGTGGGTGGAAAGACTGTAGTGGAACTGACATTACTGCAGGAAAACACAAATTAATATTTTAAACATCAATCCTCTCCCAAACTTCCATCAGGGTACATCATATTTGAAAATGACATACAATAAAAATGCATCTGCTTAAGCAATATTTTCCATTTCAGACATGTTCTGTCACAACTACCTTAAAGGTCTTCCATAGAGACTTTTTACAGAAAAATTTCATCCAGTTAAGGTGATACTATGGGAGAGCTATATAACATTAAAAGTTTTCAGATAAATCATACTTTAAAAATTGACTTTCATTACTGAATTTTAGAAGTCTGGATGTGGGACAAAACAGTTAAACTTAACCCTATATGTAGGCTTTAAAGTAAGAAAAAAATGTACTAACAGTAAAAAGATTTTTCTTGATAATTTAATTTAAAACTTTGGTGAAATTGTAATAATTTCTTAAAAATATGACCCAGGGATATGAACATGCCTGTAATCAAAGAATCACCCATAGGCTTTTAGATGCAAGGAGTAAAAGACCTTGAACAATAACATATGAACTATTTGTTAGGTAGTAAACATTACTAACTCTCATTTTTGTCACCTACTCCAAGCACTGTGTTAGAGCCAAGTTTAGTCTAAGGCAGGTTAGACAGAGTAGGCTGTCTAATGTTGCTATCAGGATAATACTGAATATACAAAAATGACTGCAAAGCTTTACATATTACACACACAGCAAACTCCAAACAAAAGTATGTGTAAATTAATAAAAATAAAATGAATGAAATGATGTAAACAAGTGGGAAGATATCTGTTTGAAGATATCAGTTGAAAGGTGTTGCTGGAAGTAAACAGATTTGTTGGTCAGAAAGGAAATATTTCATGCTACATTGTGCAGATAGTCACTTGTTGCTAAACAGTGGTCAGAGTAACATTAGCTTTTGTTAACAGTGGCCATGAAGCCAATAAAAACGAGGCTTTATCTCTGCTCTGTCGTCATTCCCTGCTCATTTTCAGAGTTATGACCTTTCTATAGTTATTCTACAGTTACAGTCATGTGAAGGGTAAGCAAGTCTCATGAAAATTGTAGGTTTTTTCAACATATATGAACAGGCAAACAATTACCCCTCTTTGATACAGTGCCTAAAGATTATACTCCAGACATTTTGTAATTGTTTTCATAATTTAAATGAATAAAATCAGACCAGACACATGGAAAATGTTCATCTATTTTTGCATTTATTACACTTTTAAGTCTATAAAATTAGAATTAGAATCAGATGTTCCAGATTAGGTGCCAGTAATTAGAACCTCCTGCAGGTGGTACCTGTTTTATTTAAACCTGACTTCTAGGGTCTGGTGTTCTCTTTGCTATTGAAGTATGTGGTTTTACCATGTTTAGATTTAAAGAAGTCCCTTTGATGTGAAATGAAGCCTTCAGTAACCCCAGAGTTTCACCATGGCATTTGCAGTTAACTCTTGCAGCTGTTGGTATAAAACTGCATATGTATATTATCAGCAAGACGCTGGATTTGACCTGCATGGGAGGCATGCAAGGAGAAATCTTTGCTCTCTAAAAGAAAATTAGAGCAAGACTACAGTTTGCCAAAGAACATATAGGCAAACATTTGGAATTTGGAATAATGTAGATAGTTGTTTGATCACAGTAAGAGTACACATGTGTGGCTTAAACCAAAGACAGCTTTTCAGGTGAAGAACAACACACCTGCTGTGAACCATGGTGGAAATGTTATGGTTTGGGATTGCTTTGTTACCTCAGAGATTGAGCCAGTTAATAATAATTCTCCATCATATCAAAGACTGCTTGGAGATAATGTGAGGTCATCTGTTCAAAAGTAGAAGTTAAACTAGAGGTAGAACTTTCAACAGGCTATTGATCCTAAACACACCCCAATTAAATGCTTGGGTTATAAAAAGAACAGTACATGCAAGAAAACAATTAAATATATTGAACTCAACTGAAGGAACTTTGTATGGAAGAGTGGTCAAAATGTTCAGTAAGTCAATTCCAGAGACTGGTGGACAATTATTTCTCTTGGTATTTTTGTTGAATGTATTTTTGAAAAATTTGTTTAAAAAGTGTTCAGATGTGTTGAAAAAAATCAACATTTTCTACAGGGTGTGCTTATTTTTTTCACATGACTGTACAAAGACACCAACTTCATTGTTGCCTTTAATTAACGTGAATGCTGGCTTGCTTATGCAACTGGTCAATAGTGATAGAGAGATGGTGAGAAAGTGTCCAAACAATAGTTCACCTATATATAGGTCAATATTAATGAGGCAGTAGGGATTCCTCTTAGTCTCAGCCAAGAACCTTACATTTAATGGAGATTCTTTAACCTTCATAAAGGATCTTCACACTCACACATTTCATACAGTCATGGCTCTATAAAAATCTTCCACCAAAAAGAAGTTCTCCAAACAACCCTTTTATTGACATTTACTTTTAATAATGTAGCATATAGTAGATACAACTGTGCAATGTAAACAAGTGTAAACAGAAAAGCCCTCACAGAAGCAAAACCACTGTTAAGTTTTAATGGAAATTAGCAATGTGTGAACCTGTTAAAATGTGATGTATTGTAGATGAGGTGTGTTGAGTGTGTCCCAGTCTGTGCTGTGTGTGCTGGACCGGCTATCTGCGCGCTTGGTTTTAGATGGTTTGGATGGTTTGGGGCTGTTCCATATGTGTGGGGGTAATTGGGACACTGCTGCGTTACTGGTGAAAGCCCTGCTGCTTTACTGTCAGAAAGCCTTTCCTTTTTATAGGCTTAATGCCAAAGCCAGTCTGCAGTCTGTTTCTCTCTCTCTCTCTCTCTCTCTCTCTCTCTCTCTCTCTCTTTCTTATACACACACACACACACACACAAACTCCATCTTTTTCTTCTTTAGCAGCTTCTAAACCAAAGCTTTGTCTTTTATCATAATGAGTGGAATTGGGCAGTAAACCTCTAGAGGTCCAGATGGAGGCATTAAAGCCACACTGCAATCAGGGGCTGAGCCAGTTTTGCTATCATATAAAATCTCATTTAATGAAGTATGAATGGAAATGGTCAAGGGTCTTGGAGCTACTAAGCAAAATTTCTCTAGTCCTAGTGCTCAGTAGCACTTACACTTCAGGCTTTTCCCTGAACTACCCCATTTTCATTTTAGAATGATAGTGGTGTAACATTAATTATTGCTGAAAATACTATTAAAACACTGCATATTGAGATTTTATTATATTGGGCATTGCTAGTGGCAACCAAGCTTAGCTTGAAAAGTATATCCTTCATGTTTGTAGTTTTCTAAAGGTGACTATTTTTTGTAATATAATCTGTTTGTAAGGGTTAGAGCCCCACAGGGCCAGCAGAGGGCAGTTGAGAGCTCCGTCTTTGTGACCGCTCCGTGACGGGCCGACTGAGGGCGTTTGATGACGTGTAGCCATGGTCAGTGCTTATGTGTTTTACCTGAGCCAAAGCCCTGATAAGCATGGTTAACTGGGTAACACAGAGTCCTTTTCTCTGGTAGACATGTGTGGCTAGCATGTTTGCGTTGGCCACACCGGACTCGCTGGTAATTTGGTAAACTGTTTGTTTCCAGTTAGCGAGTGCGCCGGTTGCACCAGGCAGCATTGCATTTGGCTTCATGGGCTCCTGGGTGCAGTCGGTTGTGGCACGGGAGGGCTACATATGTTCCTTGCAGGCTCCCGTATGCTGTGGGCTGTTGCCAAAGAGTCACATTCTTGTCTTACCCATGCTCTTGCGGCCCATGCTCACAGCACTTCGCCTTGCAGTCGCAGCCATAGATTTTGTTGTTTTTGTCCCCACCAAAGAGTCTTATTGCCGGCATTTACCAGAGTAGGACTGTTGCCCCATGTTAGCACATTTAGCTTATCTGGCATTTATTTCCACCCATTCTTGGTGTAGGGCCAAAATAACACGCATCCAATCTGACACAACCCTCCCTTCCACGTTGACGTGAGAGGGGAGGCAGGGTCTTCTCCCCTGCACATGGCTCTTCTGAAACCACGTTACACTTGTCTGGACATGGATTAATGTTTTGTTGTCCTATAAAATTTCTTTTTATGTGATTTAATATTTAATAATATAATAATATTTCTACATTTATCATCTTTTATTTATATTAATACATTGATCAGCAATAAAACCGACCTAATGTTGAATAAGTCCCCCTCATGCTGCTGAAATAGCTTTGACTATGGTAAACAGAGTGTTCTGAACCCTTTCTATCAGAGTCAGTGTTTACTTTTTAAACCCTAGTAGCTCTTCTGTGGGATGGGAAGAGACTGGCTAGTTTTCACTCTCCACATGCATAAGTGAACCTTGGGTGCCCATAAACCTATTGCTGATTTACCAGTTGTCCTTTCTTTGATTCTTTTTGGTAGATACTAACCACTGCATTCTGTCTAGCCATCACAATAAGGCTCTTGTCAAAGTAGCTTAAATCCTAAAGCTTGACAATTTTTCCTACTTTTCTAGCACAGGAGTTTCAAAAACTACTGCCAAATATATTCCACCACTGACAGGTGCCATTATAATAAAATAATTAAACAGCCAATGTTATTCACTTTACCTGTCAGTCATATTAATGTTATGGCTGATTGGTGTATATAAGCTCAATTACAAACATAGTCAGTAGTACTGGAATCATATTAGGTCACTTATATAGTTATGTTAAATGACTGAGTAATATGGCACAGAAGATATAAGTGAGTCTTGGAGAATATTAAATCATGCCTAAGAAATGTGTGCTATATAAAGCCCTTTAGCTAAGTACTAGTCTTTATCTATGTCTGGAAAATCACATCTTAAGGTCCAGTTCACACCATTAGCTTGAGTTACGCCACATTAAATTTTTAAGGTATTAACTGCTAGTGGGATGACTCTAAATGGGTGAAATCCACTATAAACACTTTAACTGACTAATGCCATTCATCCCACTGTAAGAGCAGCAGTAGATAGGCCTGATGCATTTCCACAGATATGTAGAATCAAATTCAATGGGCCTGGAATGAGATGCTAATTTATTCCCATGCCTGTAAGAGCGTACAAAGTGTTTCTTAATGGATGTTTTAATATTGGTTCATATGAGAGAGTTAAGGGTATTTTTTTATGTGAGTTACATTAACTAGTAAATAAAGTGCCTGGCATGTAGGTGTAATTTTCTGTGGAGAAACAACAATTTCTACTAAGCACAAATGACACTCAAAGAAGAAAATAAATGATAATACATTTCACAAACATTGTTGAAATATATGTAAATATTAAAAATTAGCCCAAGAAACATACTGTTGGTAAAAAAAATATGTAAATGTATTTACATCAGCTTATTATATGTCATTGTGTTTGTATGTATTATGTACAAAATAAGTTTTTGTATATTTGTATTTGCACACATATATGTGCATACCTAAATGCAGATAAAACATTTCCCACACATAAACTGTTCTATTTAGGTTCTTCAAAAACATTTCTATTCGCTTAAGATCAGGACTTTGGCTTGGCCATTTCAAAACATTAATTTTATTCTTTTCAGCAATTTCCTCCTGAACCAATTTAGTTTTCTGAATCTGAATCTTTAACCATTCTTTAGTAGAATTACTTGTGTGCTTAGGGTCGCTTGTCCCCACTTTTTCACATGATTCAGTTTACAGACAGTTTACAGGGTCCGTCTTGTCTCATCGAGTTATGTTTTCCGTAGTCATGTGACCTGTCCGTGTTTTGTTTTGAGTTACTCCATGTGCTCCCTGCCTCCTGTCTGTGTAGCCATGCCCCTGTCACGCCTCTTCACCTGTTACTTGTTGCCCCTCATTTCCTGCATCAGCTGTTACTTGTTTCATGTCACTATTTATTCTCTTGTGTTTGATTCAGTCTCTGTCGGTTATTTGTAGTTTTCACCTTGTCATTGGATGTCGTTGTATGTAAGCGCTCTGTTCTTTATGTATTCCCTTAGCTTTGTCTTTTTGCTTTAGTCCTCCATGTGTTCTTAGTTCTCGTTTGTTTTCTACTTTATGTTTTCAAGTTGTTTGTCATTTTATTTTACAATAAACCCGTTCAAATTCAACCCATTTGCCTGCATATGCTTCCAAACACCTCAAAATCCTGAAAGACAGACATTTTCCTCTAGACAATGCTGTTAAAAATGTATTGTTCCATCAGTCACAGCTGGCTGTCCTGGCCCAGATGCAGCAAAGAGGTCTATTATTGTGCTTTTCATGTAAAGTTATTTTATATCCACAGACCTTTTTTCAATAGCTTTCAAGCATATCCATGTGAACATTCCATACTGTAAATGCACAGAAATTTTTGGAAGGCAGTGGCTTTCTCGTTGTAGCCTTGCTTTTCACATCATTGTTGTTCTATGTTTTCTTATGGTGGTCTCATGAAAATAACATTAGCCAATGTGGGAGAGGCTTTTAGTTTAGTTATGTTACCCTGGATTCCTTTTTGAGTTTGCCAACTAATACATGCCTTTCTGTTGGATGATCTTTGTTGGTTGACCACTCCCGTCTTGAATTTTCTCCATTTGTACACTGACTGTACAAATGTTCATTTGTGTGATTTTGTGATTATGTGATATTTTCCAGCCTGATGAGCATCAACAACTCTACCTCTTTAAATAAAACAGAGTTCCTGTTCACACCTGATTGTCATCCAATAGACTAAAAATGCCTGACTCTAATTTAACCGTCAAATAAACTGTTAATCCTAGAGGTTCACATGCCTACTAAAAACACAATACTAAGAACACATCCATACACACCCTTAACTTCTAACTGCAAAAATATGTGATCTATAATACACCCTTCCATTCAAAGATTTGTAATGACAACTACATGTATCCTGTTGTTGATTATTTCATATATATATATAGGATTCCATGATGTATATTAACATGACATAAAAATAATTTCAAAATTTTGTCAGATACCAGTGTTTTTACTAATCAACTTAATGTGTTTTGAAAATACACACACTCAAAAAAAGTTGAGATGGAACCAAAGTTTATAGACTATTCAATGTATACCATTATGAAACATTTCACACTAGGCAGGTGAGCTGATAACAGGTGAGAGGAACATGACTGTGTTTAAAATGAGCATCAACCAAAGGGAAAATGGACTTTGAGCTCTCTGTGTCAAAATGAAATGAGCTGCCCAGAATGTTAACAAAAATTGGAACATCTGTCATGGTATTGGGGCCATCAGTACACATGATATGGCTCCCACTCACTCACACAGTGTAACGTTGGGGATGTTTGGAAGCAGGCTCAGGCAAGTGGTATTTTCCAGGTGTTTATTATAATAGCAGACTAAACTATGGATACAATAATGATCCAATACATAGTGACTAGGGAATAACATAAAGACATAAGAGGAAAGACAACTGTGAAGACAACAGAGAACCAACAAAGGCTAGAAAAACCACACGGGACTATAAAGATGGACAAACAAGCAATACCTGACAAGGGAGGAGACAGGTGTGCTGGGCTGAGACATAGGTGGGACTATGGACATAGGTAGGATAGATAGGACACATGGCACGACACACGTGACACACAGAGGCATGTTTTAGGATTTTAGAAAGACATATTCTGCCATCGAGATGGCATCTTTTTTCAATAAGCCTGTAATTATTTCATCAAGACAGTGGCAGGCCTCATTCTGCACATATGGCTTCATAGACACAGAGTGTGTGTGCTTTCCTGCTTGCCAGCAATTCAGATGATGGCCCCAATACCATGACAGATGTTTCAACTTCATTTATCCTTTTGAAAATGTATGGTGCTTCCTGAAGAGGAGAATGGTAAACACAGTGGTAAACATGCCTCTGTGACTTTTTTTGTGTGCTGCACACATTAATATTTATGTATATATTTCTTTATATTTACAAAATCCATTTTTATGTTGATAAGTAAAAATACTGTAAATATTTTCTTTTAACTTTTATCACTAAATAAATTACACATTTACTAATTTATTTTATTATTTATTAAAAAAATAACAACTTTTCTGGAAATGAAATTCGTACTTTGTACACTTTAGAATATAATTTAATACAGTATTTTCTTTATCAGAAAACTAAATTCTGTGTTCTCATTCGCTAGATACAATTAGCTTTACCCTAACATTAATGTTATTGCAGAATGATAACTATTGGCACCTCATATTTTGCTTTGTAAGTCTACCTGCACTCAGTTTGTGATATAATGTTTCATATTTATTTCTTCAGGTGTTTTTAGTCCTCTCCATGTGATATCTGCAAGATACTACAAAAAAAAAAAAAAAAAAAAGCATTTTAAAGACTTTGTACATTTCACTTGGATCTAGCTAACACTAAGAGAGGTGACAGGGTTCTGTCTGAGCTTTACTATATCATAATCAAGGAGAATAACAAAATCTGCTGTGTGCCCTGTAGCTCATGTTAGCTTTGATCCCTGCTTTATTGCTTATGAACAATGTGTCAGTGTTTGATTTCCTCTTCACATATTTTATCATTGTGTCAGCAGCCACTAATGAAAACATCATTGTTATGACGAACCTGCAAGAGACCCCCTACCTTTCATCACATTACAGTGACGTGTTTTCCTGACAGTCTTGTTGGTGTGTGTGTGTGTGTGTCTGTGTGTGGGTAAGTTAGAGAAAGAGAGAGATAGATATAGAGAGGGATCAAGTGAGATCAACCAATAATGTGTGTGTGCAAGAGGCCAAACACATCCCTGTTTGGTCTGGCGATAGATCTAGCCTGATCAAAATGACCTTAATAAGTCATGTTAATGAAGCGTGCCAGCCACCAGGATGCTCTAAAAAGACAGAAATATGAGAATGCTCAGTGTGCGTGTGTGTGTGTGTGTGTGTGTGAGACAGCCCAACAGAAAGGAAACAGATTGAAAAAGACCCAATAAACTCTGACCTTTATCTCCAGCACGCCCATAACAATATCAGTGAGAGGACATCAGTGAGACATTGAGCTGTTGTGATTAAATGATATAAGCCATCTTATGCATATACACTTCCAGAATCTTTTTCTCTATCACACCTGACGTGATAGCTAAGAAATAAAAAGAATCTGCTTCAAAGAATCGGCTCCTTTTTACTAAATATTGCTTTCCACAATGACCATTGTGAGCCTGTTAGTATTTTTCAATGTGTGAAAGACAACCTCACACTTTTGGTGTCCATGACCCATTATAATCGTTCATGAAGCATCTACTTCTGTATTATACCTTTTATTCATTCATTGCTAACACTCTTCATTTCTACATTTAAATCACCATAACCATTTCTGCCAACATCATTTGGTCTACATTAAAGACCAGAGGCCAACAAGCTAAATGACTATAAAAGATTGATGTATCTCAAAGTTTTTATACATTTTGAAACTATTTCAGATCTTGCAATTGCCTTAAACATATTTTGTAAGTACATATTCTGCTGTGTTTATAATAAAATTTATCATTTTAATAAAATTTAATTTACAGAAAAAAACAAATGAACATACTGTACTTTGCAAATGCATTAGGCAGCCACAGCTATTTATCTCAGCAGTAAGTATGTTTTAGTAAGTCAATACCTGAAAATAGGGCTTCCTCAAAGAGAGACTTGGAACTGGTTAAGCACACACACACACGCACACACACACACGCACACACACACACACACACACACACACACACACACACACACACACACAC
>JBBPDA010000021.1:10151603-10163328 GCA_037974385.1 Arnoldichthys spilopterus | reverse complement strand
TATATACTGTCAATTATATACTTGTGTAATTGATATTAGCATATTAGTATATTACCCACATCACTGTAGGAAATAATACTCTATCACTGACTTGTTTCACTTACGGCCCCTCTAGAAACTGCACCATGGCATATGGATTCTTTATTGTCAATGTCGCTGCACTACTGGTACAACACTAACAGTAACTGCAGTGAGGAGACAAAAGAGCATGTCCTTTTGTTGCTGTTCTATAAAGTTTTATCAAAGTTTTGAAAGCTGCAGCAACACAGTAAAAAGCAATTCTGGTTACATTTGCTTTCCCTAAGGTTTTTGTATTAGTGATTGACCGGTCAGGACCCTACACCACTATACTGTACTATTATGGAACTAGACCCCAGTTTAAGTAAAAGATTTAGGCCTCTGATGGGTTTTCTTTTCATGGAGGTACTGTGAGGAATGTCAGAATTATTGTCTATGGTAATTGACCATACTCCAGAACGGTGCAAATAAAGATTAAAACATTTATGGTCACCAGGCTGATGAAAGTCTGGGAACCAGAACATGATACCTGGCACAGGCAGGGGTCTCCGTGTTTGTTTAAGAGGGATCCCAGAGCAGCACAGTAAGGCACAGTGTGATGAATGGTGTGTGTGTGTGAGTGTGTGTGTGTGTGTGTGTGTGTGTGTGTGTGTGTGTGTGTGAGTGCGTGTGTGTGTGAGAGTGCGTGTGTGAGCCTGTGTAGCACTACAGTGCTTGGTTTTAAAGAGCTTGTAACACAGAGGTGTCACTGAATTCTCCCTGTCTTTTTCCCTTCACCTCTTTTCTCTTCAGTGTACCTTAGCCAAGATGGCAAAGAGCTCTACACATACTGCCCTTGCAAAAGAACAAAGCTGTCTTGATGAAAATCTTACATTCATCATTTTGAAGTTACAGTAATTGTTGCAGACCTCACAGGGTGGTTTGCTTTGTGTGTGTGCCAGGGATGGGATTCTGGATCTCTTGAGCTTTCTTTTCATTTTATTTTATTTGGTGCGACCCTCAACTGTTTCAGACCTGTGATGTTATGGCTGCTGATAATGAAATTTGAGTATAAGTAAGTAGATCAGCTATCACTGAAAATTCCCCTACCAGGCACTGATTCCACTTATAAAATTGCCACAATTAGTATAATTAATTCCTAGATGATAAAAAAGTGTAATAAAAAGATGATGTAACACAGTGGTAAACATCTCTCAATTTGTTTTGTGCATTGCAGTAATCAGATCTGTTTACATTTACAAAATACAAGGTACATTTTAGTGTGGAGGACTATCCTTCCCATGATTCTTCAGACATAGTCTGATCTCAGTAGCAGCGACAATATTTTGGCCATATCAGGAGGATTTTTAGCACAACATTAAGGTTAAGGTTTCATAAAGACAACTGATCCATATTTTAGGAATCCAGTGAAGGATGAACCTTGAACCCCAGAGGTTAAAAACACTCTGGACTGCGTTATTACTGCCCCACGTAGGTAAACACACAAAATTACAGTCTGGGCTGCAGGGTGGAGTTGAACCGAGGGAAATCAATGCAAATGTAATGTCGTATTAAAGTCAATCAAGCGCTGCTACAAAATGCCTACGAGCTTAGAGCACATTCACACATCTGAGAATGCTCATATGGACTAGGCCTAAGTTGTTCAGTGAAAACACTGGAAATATTTGCACATTTATGGGTTTAAATAAGATTCAAGGGAATTAACAAATCAAATTAAAAAAGACACTTCAGAATCAGAATCAGTTCATTTGGCCAAGTATGTTTGCACACACAAGTTTCTGGCTGATGGTGTCTCTCTAGTACTTGAACAAATAAGACTTACTGTACAATGCAAGACATAGCAGACAATATACAAACATAATGTACAGAGGTACACAATATACAATATACTCTATTATATTCTCTATAGTATACTCTAATATACTTTTTACAGTTTTTTACACTTCACAAACATTCACAACATTTTCACAACAGGGGTTTGTGGATAACAGTGTTCAGTTTAATTTGGATTCAATTTTTACATTGATTTCAGGCAGAGTAGCGGTTCAGTGTGATGTTGCCATTGGAAGAGGATGGATTAAATTGATGAACAGTACAGTGCATAAATTACTAATAAATGAAATGATGTCTGAAGAAACACTGAGGGGGGAAGAGAAACAGAATATGTGGTTATATGTATGCAAGTCTGTGTATATGCGTGTGTACATAGGCAAACTTTACTGACAAACCTTTTCTGCCTGTCTTGCTTTCTAAAGTCTCCTGTCAGCACTGTTGAGCACTTTCACACCTGTGACAAAAGTAGTGAACAAGGTGAAACAACTCTGCCTTTTTCTTCTCTGACACTAAGTCTGTAAGTGACTGAGCTTCTCACCACCTGATCCCTCTGCACTCATTCATGAGAAACAGTAGAGATTTTCACACATTCACACTGAATAGTGGAATAAGGAGGGGAGACATTATCCCAGCACTTTAGATGAGGGTCAGTTTGTCATTACTCCATTACAGCTATCCGAGTTCCTCTCAGGATGTATAAAGTTACCTATAATTCCATAGCACTGTCAGTCAGACATCAGACATTTTAGGGACACAATGGGATTTGGTCATTTTGGCCTGAAAGAATGTTTTTACTCTCTCTCTTGCTTCCCCCCTCTTACTTCCCTCTCCCCTGGCCTCTCTGTTTCCCGTGTATGTGTCAGGAGATATCTACCTGGATCACTCCCAGGTGCGTACAGGTACGAGAGCTGAAACCTTTCCTCCTTTAAAGATAAGAGGGGGATTAAAAACGTATCATTAAACATGGACTTGGCTCAAACAAACAGGGCAGAATCTACAGAGTTTCCTTGCTAATGTTTTCAGAATACAATGGAAAGCTTTTCCTTCATCCTCCACCTTTTTGAGGGTATCTGATACTTTCGCAACTGCTTATCTGGTGAATGCCTTTTTCATACTAGGCACAGTGCAGTGATCCTTGGCCAGTGATAGCTTTAATCAGGAGTGCTGCAGATACTGCAGTGGCTTCAAGTCAGAATTGCAGACTGTATGAAACAGTTTTGAGGATATATGCTTTGAAAAGTGATGATTGTTACTTTTCTGCTTGGCAGAACTCAACTCCTCATATGTATGGTCTTTTGAGCTTAGGCCAAATCACTGTCTACACTGTTAAATCAGTACTGTCCCCAGGGTTCTCACAAAGGTTCAGTGCTCTTATAGCTGCTAATATAACCTTATTGTCATAAACATTAGGCCACTATAATGGATGTCGACAGAAGTCACAACACAGGAGCATAAGATTACAAGAAATGCATTGACTTGGCAATTTGGCCAGACTAGATATTACAGGGTTATATGGGAACACATTTCTTTTTAAAAATGAGAGTTGACTGCAGTCTATACATTTAACATGCAAAATCAGCTCATTTTGAATCAGTTGCTTTAGTGACATAATGAAAACCAGCATTTACAAGGAACAGCCTGTTCAGTTGACAGTGCTCATTCATGTTGGTGTTATAAAGGATGTTCCGCTTCACATTTACATATATCAGTCTTAAAGGCATAAGAATCAGATCAGAGGCCATTTACACATATCTTTCTTTAAGTCACTGTGACAAAACCCGCCTGTTTAAATATGAGATAACGGGAGGTTGAAAACTGCCATGTAAAAATTTTTTGAACTATCTGTGGTATATAAAACCACACAAACACCTTATATCTATTTCCAAAAGAAGAAAAATGTGGGGTATGGGCCATTTAAGTGCTGGACACCACTAGAACACAGTTCTTATCAAAGGAATTTTTTAAGTGTTTCTAATCATTTTAACCTTAAACTTAAAGGGGCAGTGGATTGAAATAATGTCTGGAACATTAATTTGCAGTATAATCAAAAGCAAAAAGAACAAAGGGAAATAAAGGAGTTTGCTTTGTTTTTATAACCAGGTTCAGCATGCGCAAACACATGCATGCTGACTGTGCTGGCAGTATGATATATAGGATTGATTAGTGGTTTCTGGGTAGGGGAACTGGAGCTTTTCCTAAAACATGAGCTCTTTAGCCCTTACACACAAAAGTATAGTATCATGTGTCGTTTGTGACAGACTTACAGACATGTAATTAGTCACTGAAGCTGCATGTTGTTTTAGTGAATTCGAGACTTATCTAATCCCTTTCATTTATCTGAGGTGTTACACCTTTATAGTCATAAAATACTTTCACTATAAATCTGTTCAGAACTGCACCTGGTCCTGTCCTGAAAATGCTGCGTTGTGTAGAGTCAGATGGAAATATTTCATTGGACTTGAACCATCCCTTTAGTGACAAATGTTCTGTTTCAGTTGAACAGTAAAGAAAGAATTGCTCAGTAGAGATCAGTTAAGTAATAAATGTCTTTACCTGTAGAAAATATTTCCTTTCCCCCCACAAAGGTTATATAAGGTTGCAAGATAATGTCCAAAAAAGTATTTAATTGAACTTTGAACACAGAAGTTGATTTAAAATAATCAGCATTAACAACTACAAGCCAAACCTGTTATGCATCATTTATGACCATTTACCCCAAACCACTGTGAACTGTATAATACGTTAGTGTTTCACTTTGAAAAACTGTTCTAAGGTGAAAGGGAGTGAGTGAAGTGGCAAGATGCAGCTGGGAGAATTTACTTTCTTTATTAGTGCAGAGAGAAGTTCACCAGAGAAACATGACATTCTCATGAACATAAACATCCACATGCAAAGACAACAATTCCGAGGTCCTCTTATTCCTGCTGAGGGCAGTTGTTTTTCACTGAGCAAGGGGGATATAATTCATTGAATGCAGCTTCAATTATTCCTGCATAATTCAGCTATGGCTTGGTGTTTCTGGCAGCGACTCTCTCTGGAAACCGATGTTGTTCTCACAGAGTCCTTCCGCTTTTTTATTCGAATGGTTCATAATGTGTTTTGATGTAATGAAGACAAATTCCCTCCCCATGTTGTCATTAGTGTGTTATACAAATATAACATGCCCTTGGTGCTGTGTGCACCGCATTAATGTTAGCTGTATTTAAAGTGACCGAAGGAGCAACTCTACATGGTCAGACCTTAACTCAAGGATTATGGAGTTCTGAGCCAAGAATAACAAAAATAAGTAATCAGATCTCATAATAATGACCTGTGTTGTGCTTTTTCTGCAGTCTAACAGTAAGATAATATTATTCATATGCTGTGTTTGCAGTAGCCTAGGTGTAGTTCATTTTAAAGAGTGTTAGATGGGGTAACCAGGACTAGAAATATAGACCTAAATAAAAAAGACGAAGAAGAAGAAGCAGAAGAAAAGAAAAATAAGAACCAATTTTGGTTCCTTACAGAATGATTCTCTAAAACCTTTTACTGTCCTTCAGGGAGTCAAAATCTTCCTTTGCTTCACCATAAAGAACTTTTCTGAGAACTTTATTTTCAAGAGTGTAGAACATACAGGGGGGTGGGGGTGGGGGGTGAAATGTTTTGCTCATGGTAAGAGGATTTACGATGGGACCACCTTCAGATCGCAACCTGCATTGAGCTGTAGCTGCTGATTAAAAGTTCTGTTGTCCAAGTGATTTGTTGGGTTAAAATCAGTTTGCGTTTATTGGATAACCTCAGTGCCCATATTCCAATGACACTCGACCTTCATGGTCACTCCCTCTGCCCTACTTTGGCCTGCTGCGTGTTTCTGCTGCTGTATGATCCATCACCTCCAGGTCTATGTCTGCTAGCATGGGCTACATAGAACAGCACTGTTTCCTTAAGTAAACAGAGAGTCAGACTTATCTTTGGATGAGAGCTCTCTAGAAATGTGTATAGTCTGAGTATGTGGTAACCAAGTTAAATGGATGCAGTCCTCAAAGAGAATGCCGAGTGACAAGACTTATCTGTTTGAATATTGGACTTATCTTCCAAACAGTCCCGTTACTGTGGGCACCCATGTGCTTGATTGGGCCCAAAGGACCTTTACAAATGAGCTAAAAATGATCTTGAACGCAATATAAACAATGAATACGTGCTTGCAGCGGACATTAAAAGGAATGCTTGAATGTCTTGTTCAATCTCTTGGTCATTCATTCATGAGTTTGAAAGAATGCAACTGCTACATTCCTGGTGGTGGAGGAATTCTCTCAGGGCAGTTCATGAATATTTGTTCTTAATGATTCCTTGTTAAAGGAAATGACCTTGCCCATAATGAAGCCTCATATATTGTCGTCCTTTTCCCACAATTTCACACCACTCTTCAGGCTAATGAAGCCAGAATTCAGGCGTGATCATTGGCCAGTCGCTCCCCGGTATGGAATAGCATTTTAATGTGAAAAGCACAAAAAAGGGGAGAAATAAAAGGAACAGCGGAGAGACTGATGGGAGAAAGAAGGACCGGCTTTTAAAAGGAGGCTGGAAGTGGCGCTCCTCCACAGGCTGACCTTTTGTTTTGGGGCAAACAGATTTAGAGGGAGAGAGGAGGCAATGAAAAAGTCTGTGTGCTGGAGGACAAAAGGAAGAGACCTGAATAGGACAGCAGCTGATACAGAACTGTTCAAATGGACAGAGATGCCTAAAGGAGACCATGGTAAAACAGCCGAGTATTCACTCAGGATTTAACAAGGTCACACGCGCATAGGCACGCACACACACACCTCCCACAGAGATGCTCAGCCCCTCCCTTCATGACTCCTAGCAAGTTAACGAGGCTGTACTTTCTCCACAGGGCTGCAGTGGTAGAGTTTCATCTCCTATGAAGATTGCTGGAGAACGACAGAGCCAAGACCAGCGAGAAGTGCCTAGACACCGGCATCTCCTTGACAACGGACACTGCTGCAAGGCCAGGATGACCTGTCTCTCTCCGGTGTGGAGGGTACTGCTATGGATGATGTTGCTGTTCCATCTGCCTTATGTGGACTGCATGAAGGAGAGTATACCCAGAGTTAAGCTCAGCTATAAAGGTAGGCATATGCACCTTCTGCTGACAGCTAAACACTTGACATTTGTGATTACCTTGCATTGTAGCTGTGTTTTAGTGTGTTAGAGCTGTTTGGGAAGAAATGTGTGTTCTCGCTTTTAGGTCCATACATTTCTCAACATGAAAATTAAACACTTTGAGAAGCTGAGAGGTTAATGCATTATTTATGTCAAGTAAACATTCTGCTCTACACATGATAAATTATAATTTTCCTTAGGGGATGCACTGTATTTCACAGTTTTTTTTGTGTTGTTTTTGTGTGCGTGTGTGTGTGTGTATGTGTGCTTACACATTATTATATATATACATTTCCTACATAACATGTATTAATTGCCCATACCAAAACACACATACATACACACACTTTTTTATATATACACTCCTATTGTGTATCTTTGAAGAGTTTTTCTTTGGCTTTTCTGTTTAGTTGCTTGTCTTTCTATTTTGCTTTTTTTATTTTTTCAGCACTTTGGGCTGTATTTTATGTTTGAAAGGTGCTCTATAAAAAAAGATAATAATAATAATAATAATAATAATTATTATTATTATTATTATTATTATTATTGTTATTATAACTCATTAGTACTCGTCAATACATTTTTGATAGATTTTTAAACAAAATAAGCACTTCTTTTCTCATAGAAGCTGATCAAATGTTGTCACCATTTTAACATTTTCTTCACAAGGAGATCAAGGCAAGCAAACTTTATTTGTGTTTTGTAATTTGGGCAGGGTAGCATCAGAGAGATGCTGCATGTTGATGTGGTTTGAGGGTTTGCATTTCAACTCATGTTCTCCCATTACACCTGGATATGATCCCCAGCCACCGTCTGATCACTCTGGTGTCTCAGTCTTTCTTTTAAACTCTGAAATACAGTGGAAAACCCTGTTAACTTCTCAACACTACATTTAATTCAGTACTGCAGTGCTTAGTAGTTAGTAGAGCACTTGATTCAGTGAAGACAATGAGTTTGTTTGATTTCTAGTCTGTATATGTGTAAAAGATTTGTCATGTAAATTATCAAGGAAAATAGAGAGTACGAAAACAGCCCTACATCTTTTAGTTTATAATTGTCAGAAAAAACAAATTACTGTGAGAATAATGACAGTTTTATGTAAAACATACACAAAAACCTCCACACTTAAACACATCCCCTCAGTGTGGATAATGGGAGCAGTGGGGAGCCACATGAACACGTGTGACGCTACTGAATAAATATCTATGAGGCGTAACGGAAACATAGAAGTAAAAAAATGTTTCTTTGAAAACTCTGACACATGTTGGATATGGATAGTTAAGCCTAAGAGAGTGCTATGTGTGTAGTGTGTAAGTAAGTGTGTAGTGTGAGAGTGGTATGTATTTGTGCCCTATTTAGGCCAAACTTGTGCTTTTGCACTGGATGAGCCTCTTATCATCATGTTGATCGCAGCGACAGTGATGACAAAGTGGTAAATCTCTTAATCACGTCTTTTGTCCACCCCAAAAAGAAGTGATTAAAGTCTTCTGGTTGTTTATTTCTTTTCTCGGTGTTCCTTTCATTCTGCCCTGTGTTCAGTCTCTGCGGTGGCTTTTGGAGTTAAGTAAACGTGTGCTGTGTTTATTTTATGCCACTAAGGGAAATAAAACATAGAGCTCCCCAAAACCTCTCGCCGACTGAGCTCCAGCAAGCCAGCACTACTCAAAATAGAGCCTCGTTCACATCAACAACTTCAGGCCAATGAAAATATCAGCGACTGCTGGGAATGTGCCATTTATTTTTTAGATTTTTTGGCATGCAGAAAATATGGGTGTATAAGTACAGTGTATGCTGTCAAGACTCTATATTTCAGCCTGGGTATAAGAGACTGTGCTATTATGAAAACAACAATGTATACTGTTTGTTTTAGAAATGTAGAATTGTTTAGTAAATGCAAAATAGTTCAGTGGGTTCAAGAGGAATATCGGCCTTTAGCTGGAATCCATGTTTTTTTCTTAACCCTCAGGATATGGGGCTGGACAATATGTCCTGTAAAGGATATTATGATATTTGATGAATATTCACAATACATGCTATATATCATATTTTTAAACCCTACCTTACCTTAAAGAAGTTTTGACAGGATGCAACAGTGTGAAATATTCTTCTTAATTAGTGCACTATATTAACATTGCAATAAAATAAGCATTATTCATAAGTTACATAACTATAAGTCTCAGATCTTAAACTTGAGCCAGTTTGTTTCTTCTACTTCCTGAATCTTGCTTAGCACACACAACAAACTCCTGCCCTCCAAAGCTTTTTTAAGGCATGTGGCCAGAAGCTTATATTTACCTAATTGCAGCAATGCTAAAGTAGTTTTTTCAATATCTAAACCTTTTAAAATATTTGCTAAGTGACAGGCATGCTGTCATGGTTAGTACAGCTGGCTCACCAAATGAAGACCCAACTTTAGATTCCATTGCTAAGTTAGCTATTTAAATCAGAACAGAAAATAAATGGTTAAAAGTTAAAAAATTTTTTCATGATTTTTTACAAAACTGCCTTTAACACTTAGTGTTTGGCAAATATATTCATAAGGAAGACACAGCACAACTAGATGCGTCTGTCCATAAGGGGGGAAACCTTCAGCTTTCTTGCCTTCATTGCACAGCATGGTCTGGATGGGTGTGGGCGTTTGGGTTATATACTTCACACACTACATTACTGGCTACATTTCTAATGGTTGTGTACTATTTTTACACACTATTTAGTGTGGTAGCATGCAGTTTGGGATGCAGCCATACTGTTGGAGAGAGGGAAAGAAAGATGGGAGAGAGTGAGTAAAGCAAAACACCATAGTGAGCCTTAAAGAATATGTTAACACTGGTTGTTTATTGCATCATATGAGGTGATGCATCAAGTATAGTTGATATAATGCCCCCATGGGATCCTTTTAAAAAAAGGTTAAATAATGCTGTCTTCCATCCTTAATGACTCTCAGGTGTTATGTAAGATAAGAGAGAAAAAACATTCTGTAATGTAAAATGTTCTCTTTCTGAGACTGCAAGCCTAACATGCATTGCAAACAGATATTTGGAACCGATGAAAAATGAGTTGTGTTTGGACTGCTCACAAGTTTGTTTCATGTAGAGGTAGAAGAAAGAAAACCATGCTTTTTTAAGTCAAGTTTGTACTGGGGCATTATAGGGATCCTTTAAAGTCTGTTGTGAGTAAAAAATTAGGCTAATCAGCTGAAGGTAATCGCATCCATTATGCTCCATCCATGTTTGGTTCGTTTATTGAAGCTGGAGGGGCCACAGTGAAATCATCCCTGATCCATCTTCTCTAAGTCAATGAACTCTTCCAAAACATCAGCACCTTTTCTGTGTCAGCGCACACCTCAAAAACACAGAGCCTTTTCCCCTGAAGAATGCAGCTTTGAATGAAAAACATCAGATCCAGTGAACTTCACACCTAAAGGCCAGTCAACCATAGGATCGCTCACGTATGCATACATGTTCTGGGAAAATGGAGAGAAAGAACATTTGACTGGAGCACCATCACAATTCACCCAATGACAGTTCTCTTAAAGTACATATCAGTCAGAGTGATAGATACTATTTCTCTCATGTGATTATTTCAGTGAAGGTCAGCTTGTTACACAGGGGATTTCAGCTAATCTTAGGGATTGTTTTGTAAGCAGTATATACACTGCGGCATATGACAGAGAGAGTTGAACATGTGTGGTGGTGTGGGTCTGAAATCCTCATGAGAAATGAAGAATGCATGCACGTAGATGCATAGATATGTATATAATACAGCTAGCTGAAATAATCTGAAAGTATTCTAGTCTAAAATAGGGATGCACAATGATATGGGAATCATGCACCATAATAATAATAATGATAAAATAAAAAATAGAGACACCAAACATATATATTTAGATTATATTAGATTTTTTACAAGATATTAATTTCATGTGCTCATTTCTGTTCATTTTTAACAAGTTTATGAAAGTGTGTTTCTCCTCACTGACGTCTGTAGTAGTGTCTAATTTTAACTATGCCCACTTCTAACTACACTTGCATTCACCTGCTTCTATTGCCCTATTGCCCTTCCATTAAGTCTTTAATTCTGAAAATACTGTATAAACTATGATAATTTATTACATCAGAGCTACATGGTTTCAATGTAGATAATTTAAGGTTAGAAACATTGTCTCAGTAAATCTTTACATTCAGTTTAACATTGTCAGTTTTTCAGGCTACAATGTATCCTGGTTTCTATCTAACTAAGGACATTTTTAAATAACTTAAATGGTTTAGTTCACAGATGTCCATTTGCATTAAATGATAGTAGCTGACCTTACAGCCTCCTCAGTTTCACTTATAAAAGTATAAAATGAAAAGAGAGAAACCCTCAGGGTGCATGTGAATGTTTTCTGCTGGGTCCCCAAATGGATGTGTGTGTAACTTAGCAGGTCATTCATTCATATTAACACACCTTAGCAACTATCAACTGTTGTGATGGTTCCCTGAGCTAGAGATCACTATGAGAGCTTACAGCTAGATTAACTGGCATAACATCTTGTGTATTTATTTACAAGTCTTGCAGAGGTTTGTGCTCCATGGTATTTAGTTAGTCAGGTGGAAATACATGATAACTTATAGTTATGAAGGACTAAGTGTAAATGTAAATTATGTTATGTTTATGTTATATATCATATTTTTATCTGATACATTAAGAAAGGTGGACAGATTTCTGAACAATATAGATATAGATTTATACA
>JBBPDA010000021.1:10106436-10143350 GCA_037974385.1 Arnoldichthys spilopterus | reverse complement strand
CTGAAACACTTCATCACTTGGTGTCTTCAGTCCCTAAATGTCTTTTAAGTGTTGTGAAAAGGAATGGCAACATTACACAGTGGTAAATGCTTTACTGTCCCAACTTTTTTGTTGTGTTGAATGTGTTGCAGGTCTGAATGACAGGAAAGCATGTATATTTACAAATGAAATTAACTTTTTAAATATTAATTATTTTGTCCATATTGTCTGCAATTAAATACAAGTCAAAGTAATTTTAAAAATCACTACTTTCTTTTTTTATTTGCATTTTCCATACCCTCCCCTTCTTTTTCTGATATATATATATATTTTTGTTCTTCTCTTTTCTGTGTTATATTCATTATATTGTGTGTGTGCGCGTGTGTGTGTATATGTATGTGTGTGTGGTGTGTTATGATGCATGCATTTGCATGAACTCACATAAGCTTACAATAATCCGGAGAAAAACATTCGAACCTCTTTTTACATTAACTTTCCTAGCTTTTTTTTCCTGAATCGCATGAGACAGAACAATGTGCTCCACCCAGACCTTTCAACTTGACCAGACACAGCTGCACTGTCTAACAGCTGGAGACAACTTCTCTCCTCTGTACAGTATTTCTTAGTTTCTTTCCTCTGAGCTCTCAAAAAGCATGCCTTTGTTTGTGCGTTTACCTATATGTTTTAATATTACCATAACCAATAAAAACAGCCATTTTATTTTATGACAAAAATGATTTCACTTACACAGTGCTTCACTGACTAAAATCTAAATTGTTAAAATGTTCAAACACAAACAGCAGTAATTTACAATTACGTAAATAATATAAACACAAAATGAACCACATAACTTTGGAGTTAACATTAAAATAGCAGTGTTGAACTCTAAACATCACATTTAAAGTGGTGGGACTTCAACCAGTACCCATGATTCTCTAGAACATTAATTTGCTTCATTTTATGGGCTAAGAAATATATATACTGTATATTGTGACCTAGATGCATGCAGTGACCTTGTAGTCTTTTTCATACTGTGCAGGTTTGTGTATGCCATGGTACAATTAATTCAATTAATTGTCCATGCCTCCAGTTTTAAACACCAGTGTGCATGTGCGTGTCTGGCCTCCTACAGTCACTTGCATGTGTGTGTGTGTGTGTGTGTGTGTGTGTGTGTGTGAGTGAGCATAGGTGTTTGAGGAACTGTAGGTGGCTAATGAGAGCTCTTGTCAGAGTGTGTTACCATGCACAGCTTCAAAGAGTAGCTGTGTAAAGTCGTCTCACGAGCGCGTGTGATTGAATATAATCAGTGGGGTTTGTGGGATTGTGTGTTACATGTGGAGATGGCTCTGGGGGAGGTTAAGGTTAAAGGTCAGGCCTGTACATGCTAAGTACTTAAGCCTTTTATAACACATGTGTGCACATGCAAGGTCAACATGATCAGGATCACTTTCTCTCTTATGCTCACTCTCACTCCCACTCTCAGTGGAGATCAGGATTGGATTAACTTGATCTCCATTAACACTTCATTTCTTGTAAACACTTTATACATTTTAAACAATATGCTTTTACTTTTTGAAAAGGTAACTTTATAGAAGAAGGACAACATGTACATAATTGTGACTAACAAGATGATGTGTATGGGCATTTGTTTGGTAACACATCTTATCATGAGAAATTTCAGCTGTTGTTGCATTTATACACAATCACATTTTCAGGAAGTATGGATTTTGGCTATTTATTAAACAGTGTCAGTAGTGAAGATGAGATTATACATTGAGTGTATTTGTATTTGTGTGTGTGTGGGTGGGTGTGCATATGCCTGTGTGTGTGTGTATGGGATTGTGTGTGTTTTTTTCTTTTTCAGCTGAACTGGCCAGCTCCCAGAGACAGGGTGGAAATGTGTGTTCTGGCTGGCAAAAACCCAATTGTGAGTAACACCCAGAATATATTACTGTTAAACAAACATAAGACCAAACTGACTGTCTTCCCTAACTTACAGCTCTTTTTTTCATTGAACTGCTTGTGAAAGCTTAACATAAAATTATGTCTGTAAACAAATCTTACAGTTACTCTACCCTTTTGTACTTTGACACATTCTTTAATCTCTCTCTCTCTCTCTCTCTCTCTCTCTCTCTCTCTCTCTCTCTCTCTCTCTCTCTCTCTTTCTCTCTTTTTCTCTCTCTCTTACACTTAGACCGAGTGTGCTAATTTTGTTCGGGTTCTGCACAACTACAATCGTACACATGTGTACACATGTGGCACTGGAGCTTTCCATCCTACCTGTGCCTTTCTGGAGGTCAGGGGTCACAAAGAGGTGAGGAATCATATTGTTTATGCATATTTCTCTTGATGTCTTGACGTCAAACCAATCATGATCATTAGTTTTCCAAAAAAAATAAGCTAGTAGGAGGAAACATATAATAATAATAATAATAATAATAATAATAATAATAAAATAAATAAAGAATAATTGTGATGATGGTATAATATGCTGCCATCCAGTCACTTGTTATTGTCCAGGTTATGCAATAACTATACCATTGCTGTTAGTGATCAGATTGTATTACCATGTTGCCATTTGTTTTCTTACCTAATTTGAAAGTAACAAATGCCTTTACCATTTTGTCAAAATTTTATAATGATCAGACCAATAGAAATTGCCTAAAATTACTTCAAAATGCATCAAAGTGCATGATTTTTTTGAGGGCTTACAGACAACCAAACACTTTGCTCTTGGAGTGATTTTTGTTGATCATGCACTCTTGGAAAGGGTAACAATGGCCTTGAATTTCCACAATTTGTCTAAGATTTTTTAGAGATGGTTTAATAACCATTTAACACCATTGTGCTGGTGTATATAGCTGTATTGTGCAGACTAATCTGAGTATTAACTTTGCTTGGGATGTATTATGTCAGTTCAAGGATGGCATGCTTCACCTAATAAGCAGCAGTACGGAGTCTGGCAGGCTGAAATGCCCCTTTGACCCCCACCAGCCTTTTGCCTCAGTACTTACGGGTGAGTTTTTACTGTTGTACTGTCCATCTGACCCTCTCACAGAAAACTGAACCACTCTGTTTTATCATGCTGTAAATCATCTTCATCTTCAGCTTAAACACAATGTTTACCCCACTTCGTTTTTATACCCTAAGCTTAAAACACACAGGTCAGTTTTTCCAACACCAGCAGTCAAAGTAAAGCCTTTATAGATACAGTAAAAGCTGAATAACCTCACTGTAGCCTTAAAAGGAAGAACTGACTGCTGGAATAGGATTTTAAAACTTAACAGGGGGGCATAAAAATCAAAGTAAGAAGGGACATGTCACACTTTAAAGATTTATACCAAAACAAGCTGACCTATACTAACAAGTAGATATGAGACACAGATTTACACAAGAGAAGATGCTCAGAAAATAGATAGACACACACAAAGCAAAGGAGAGAGACACAGAGAGAGAGAGAGATGCATGTGTTTCTATGCACATAATCAATGTAATATATGGCTAATTTATGTCTGTGACCCCAAAGCTGTAAACAGATTTAAAAACAACTCCACCTGCAAATCTCCTTCCATGTGACATTCCACCCAAGAAATATTCATAAGTCTGTTTCTCTATAAACTGCTTAGCTATGCCATTTCCAAACCATACACATTTCTAGTCTGCCCAAACCCACATCCCTACATGAGCCGTCATGCAGATACCACTCATAGGGAGGGTGTGTGTGTGTGTTTGTTATTCCCCACAGTATGAGGATCATCTGACTGATGTCAGATTGATGATTATTTTGCTTTGAGCCGACATCCCTATGACTTTAGCTCACATCCTCAAAGTTCTCCTGTGGTGGTTGCTATGGAGACTGCTGAGACTGAGAGTAAATTGTTTATGCGGTCTCTAAAAGAAGGCGCTCATCTCAGCTGGGGTCACATATCAAACAACAGAGAGGGAGAGAGAGTAGAAAAAGAACATGCAAAACTATTGCGCCTGTACCTTTAAAAGCATTCGTTTTAGGCCATTTTTAAAGGAGAATTCCACTGATTTTAACAATTTACATTTCAATATTCAGTTGATGGTGAAGTGTTAACAAAGTTGTTCACAGTGCTATAATGTAAAATTGTGAAGTGATGTGACACATAAGAATTTCTATGTCTATTGTGCCAATTCTATGTATTAGTAAAAATTAATCTACAAAAACTATTCTGGGTTAATTACGGTAAGATGGTAAATGGAAATAATGGTGTGTAAAATAATTATAAGAAGAAGAATATTTAAATAAAACCATTATCAAAGCATTAACCCTTTTGTATATTGTCTAGTAGTTTTTTTGTTATACAGATGTCTGTAATGTGAATTCTGTGAAGATGTCGTTCCCATTGTAATGAAATCTGATTTGGCAAGTTTCTCTAAAATTGAAAAAAGTCTTGATGATTTAATTATGCCATTATGTTGTGTCCTCCTAAGTGTCTATTCTATCCTGAATCTGATCTCTCTCTGTCCTTAGATCAGTATCTGTATGCTGGTACAGCATCTGATTTCCTGGGGAAGGATAGTACATTCAGCCGTTCTCTTGGTCCTCCTCCTGACCAGCACTATATCCGCACTGACATCTCAGAGGACTACTGGATCAATGGTCAGCAAATCTCTCTCTCTCACACTCTTTCTCTCTCTATCACACACATACACACACACACACACACACACACACACACACACACACACACACACACACACACACACACACACACACACACACGGTTGCAGTTTGTGGTGTAAAGTAAAATAAGCTAAAATTATATTGTAAAACTAAAACATGATGATTTGTTCTATATATCACACCTATAGCAGGCAAAGAAGCCCCAATCTTTTTTTTTGTACATTACACATTTATTATTCATGTTTAATAAAAAAGCCGTAGAACATTCTGTAAATTAATAAAATTACAACAGTAAAATACCATATTGTGGTACATTAACCACTCCTTCTCTTACAGCTGTGTAGATAATCTTACTTATGTCTAGCCAATTATCTTTAAAATCACACACACACACACACACACACACACAAACACACACACACACATGCATTTTAAAGCAAACTGGATGACCAAGAAGGCTGACCAGAGAGGCTATTAGGAGATATAAGCATAATTGTATTTATGTGACAGCAACATATACAAACAGTATTATAAGTGCTCCACAAATCTGGTTTGAATGAAAGATGACAAGAAAAGGCTTCAAAAATCCACATTTTATGCAGATGTAATACTTTAATTCAAGAAATGTATGAATTATTTTAACACATCCAACGCCAACACACTTACTCATTGTGATTGTGTTTTTCTGGGAGTAACATAAAGTGAACATTTTAAAATGAGTTGATGCCTTGTTACAGCCTCTGTAAATGCACACATTGCAATTTTAATTTTTTACTCCTTACTTCTTATCCGTTTATTGTGATGTTACGATTTGTGGTCTGGCAAAAAATGTTTTGATATTCTTAAATTCTGCAGCGTCAAGGCAAGAGTGCCTCCAATGTGTGTTTTTTTATTCTCACCTGATGCTGGTAGATACAGGAATGTTTTACTTTTACTTGGCCTCCACCATCCACTTAATACAAAGGTCTGCTTTATGTACAGTAGAATGGTTGAATTACAACCAAATTATCTCACTCATCCCTAACAGAGAAAAAACAGAGATCCAGTCTTGTACACATAAACAATCGGGCCACAGACAGAGAAAGACCAAAACCCCCTTACAAATTATGATTTCCATGGCAAGCATACAGACGCCACAAATCTAATGCCACACACTTTTCCACACTAACATACTTCTGTACCAACTCCACCCAAGACTTCTTTCCCACAGGCTTCCTCACAGTAAAAGAGTAAGTGTGAGCAAGCACTAGTTACTATTTCGGTTATGATTAACCACCTTTCAACTTAATGTGCCTTCTTTCCAGCCCTGTCTGATTTAAATCAATACATCTTCACCCTTCTTCTGAGCTGCAAATTGCTCAAAACCTCAAAGGCAGGTGGTACTTGTGTGTTGTGCTCCTTTGTGTTCAATATTTTATGCATAAATCTGAGGCCTAAATGAGTCTGTAAGTGCTTTGCATTCATAAATAAATGTGTTGAAAAAATACAGCTCATGATAAATCATGAGTTGGTGCCATACTGCATTGGTTTTGGTGGTTTTCTCTGTTTGAGTTGGAGTTGGCTGTAATTATGATCATATTCACCACAAATGTGCCCTAGACCTATCCAACTGCTAACACAGCCTTTCCACATTCATCCTCTTTTACCGCTTCTACTCTCCTTGGTGTATCTGGCTTAAAGTCACTGCTAGGTTCAGGTTAAAGTACAAAGCCGCTCTGTGTAGAGGGTATGAGTGTGTAGCTCTGCGTTGGCCTGAAGGAGGTTTTCTCATGGGTGTGAAAGCACTTCCAGCCAGGATGGGAATATAAACATGTACATTTCTTGACTTTCCTTCATGAACGGATTAAAGGCCATGTGCTGCTCTCACATACCAACACCAGTGAATTTTTACCATGATACCTCTGTTGAATATTTAGGCTATCAGACTCTTTTCAACACAGCAGTGACACTTAGGTGTGTAAAAAGCTGCCCTTGATACATACCAGTGCAACATACACTAACATGTCATCACCATGTCAGCATCACTACTAAGAGTGGTCTACCACCCAGATAATATCTGGTCAACAGCTGTCCTATGATGATACCTGTTTGATGGATGAGGACGTGGGTGGATTAGTGGGGGGCTATCAAAGGATGCCGATACAGATGGGCTACAGTCAGTAATTGTAAACACACAAAGTGAAAAAAGTGTACCTAGAGAGGGTAGATAAATGAGCAATTCAGTGTCCTTTACCTACAGGTTTTAAGTTGTTTTCCCTCATTCTCTGTCTCGTCTATGTGGATTCAACTTAATAGTATTTTGACGGGGCAGTAAATAAGTTCTCAGTGTTTCTCTTGTCCACAGAGGCCAGGTTTATAGCAGCTTATCCCATCGCAGACACCTTCAACCCAAATGACGACAAGATTTATTTTTTCTTCCGTGAGACATCCCGTGATGGGAGCACCATGGACAAAGGCGTGCTGTCCCGCGTTGCCCGTGTCTGCAAGGTAAGGGCTCCCATGAGAACACCCACGCAGCCCTCCTTGCTCCACTCGGATCAGAAAAAAAATCTGGTTTCTCTGATCTGTCCATTTTGCAGCACATCAGATGAGTTAGATGTCCCACTGGGAGAGCAGGCTTTAGTGTGCCTTCCACTTGATTTGATCTGTTGAAAGCAGACCAGACCTCTGTTGTCAGAGGGGTAAATCACACCAAAGGTCTGCCTGTGTAATCGGGTCTAAGTCATTGTTCACGTTGACAGTAGCGCTCCCTGTAGTGTGCTGGGCTGTAATCGTCCTAACTAGTCTCATTATTTCTGATAGGAGAGTGGTGTCCTTTGCATGGTAACTTTTTCATGCATAGATATAGATAACAACTTTTTTCATAAATTTTTAGTTTGTGGCTTTGACTTTATGAAAAAAAAATTAAATAATTAAATAAAATAAAATAAAATTACGAACTTTTGGAAAATTAGAAAAATTCCCACTATAGAAGCTACACAGGCTATAAACACATGTTCTTAAACATCATGTACAACAAAATTAACATTCAAGTTATTTTAGTATGTGACATGGGGAAATTACCCTGAGATATATTGTAATTTTATTTTGTATTTGCTTGTGGGAAATTTGTCTTGTAAAGTTTAATGCAGCGCAAAATGGGTGTCTTATCTTTTCTCTTATAAACTCTGGGTGCATTTATATTTAAACATTAGTGGAGTAAATGTTGTGGAGTGAAACCTTCTCTCTCACTCAAAGAAAACAGGCACCAAAATAAGGTTTCATCTTTAGCGTCCACATGTTTTACTTAATGTTAACAAAGGACTAGAAGCTGATTATTTCACACTTCCTTTGTCCTCAGAACAATGAAACCACCAACATTATTTTAGACCGGAATAGAATAGAGCTGATTCACCACAAGCCCAAACTATAGCTTCACACAACACATTCTTGATTTCGCGATGAATGCACTGCAATGTATTACATCTAGTAAAACCTCCTAACATTTATTTATTTATTTTTTTTTTATCACCCAATTTTTCTGATTTTCTCCCCTAATTTAGTCATCTGTAATTCCACCCACATGTCAGGTTTCTCCGCCAATCACATAATACCACCAACATGGATGAAGTCTTGGGTGAAATGCTTCCTCTAAGTGACATGAAGCCAGCCACCTCCTCTGTAGCACATTTGGAGGACAGGACTAACTGCTAGTTCACTTTGTGAGCTAACAAATGTCAAAGACTTATGGAGAAGAAGGGGCCATCCTTCCCACCCAGAGAGTAAAGCCAATTGTGCTCTAATGGACTCCCTGCTATGACTGGCTGTATCACTATTGGGCATCAAACCTGATGATAGGGTCAGTGTTTTTGACCACTGTGAGACTCGGGAGCCCCTCAGCACGCTCTAAATTTGTTTAGTTTGTCATTTTTTAAGCCTGCGACATTCTGCTCTGCCTTTGTGCGATCTGCAGTACTACATATGGAAGATAGATCCGGTTCCACAATCTGATTGGCTGCGTATACACACCAACAGATACAAGATGACATTACCTGGTCATTTTTCATTCAGCGACATTTTACTAGTCATTTTTTAGCACCTTGTACTCACCTTCTCTAGATATTTGCATCATAAACTTAGTGATTGTAATTTACATATTGTAGCTTAGAAGGTCTCTACTAAAATAATGATTTAAAAGCAGCATAACATGCTAGAACATAAACAAGAATTGACGTTGATGATATCATTTAGTATGCAACTACACGTCATCTGTGTCTAAAAACACCTATAATATGACATTACAGATATAAGATAGTGGTCATTTGCTGTGGTCATTTACAGCTGATTTGTATAAACAGTGCCAGCTCTAGAAGCTCATTTGCCATTGTTGGTCCTAGTAGTCTGAATAGTCTGAAGTCCCATTTCTATCCTGCCGCTTAAGAGTTCCTTTTTATAATGTACTTATGAGCAGATGGGTGGAGTGTGGTGAGCAGGCTCTGTGCTTTACTTTCTGCTGCAAGCTCTCATCCTCCCCTGCTCCTTTTGCTTATACGCTATAAAAATTCCAAGCTCTATTGCAAAATTCTTGGTCTGAAGCATGGCGGCGTTTACAGCTTTGGAAGTAAGCTGTAAAGCTAGCTGAGGCCAGATTCCTCACTGGGTAACACTATTCACTCAGAGAGCATCTTTGAAGATTAAAGCGTTTAGAAAATGCTCCTCCTAAACCCCTTTGTGCTTCCCCTTTTTTCCTCTGCCTCAAGTGCATGTGTTATTCAGCAGCCATAATGACCAAGAGTGGAATAGCCTTACAGAAGGAAGTAAGCAGACTTCAAATGAAGCTTTTGATCAAGCCCTTCTAAAGAATAACAAGGGGATTCACAAGAGTGTCCTCAGCAAAGGTCCTCTGTTAGAGCCAGACTGTATTGTCATCTGTGTAAAGATAGTTAAACGGATCCCTAAGAATTAATGAAGAGGGTCATTATTCTCTTTAGGCACAACACACCTGTACTACACAGCTGCATTCTGCACCCTCTTCATCCTCATCAGCTGCCCTTCATGTGTTTCTACCAAAGTGAATATATTAGGACTGTCATGACTCCATGTAGCATTGTTTATCTCTCAAAGTCGAAGCATCTATAAATTATTTTAATGATGAATCGGGCAAAGTTTTAAAGGCCAAACATCAGTGAATGTGACTTATTTGTCATTCTGAACAAACTCAATCACACAAAGTGCACCACAACGAAATGTGACCTATGCGTTTAACCCTTCACACGTGCACACATGGAGCAGCAGCCAGCTTAATGATGCACCTGGGTATCAGTGTAGCGGGACCTAACTCAAGGGTTGGTACCTGCGTTGGGACTTGAACCTGTAGTACTAGCCGCTAGGCCGCCATTGCCCATTAAAAATGGGCTTAAGTTACAATAACACCTTAGATAAACAATAACAGTCAAAGCTTTGCTTTTACATGGCTGTAAAACAGGTCAGTGGCAAAAGATGAACAAGGACATGTTTTAAAGATTTTCTTATATAAAATTGTTGCGTAGTAAAAAGGCATGTGTGTATTCTTCACAGTCAATCAGTGTTTCTTACTGTAAGAAAAACCAGTAGGGGGGTTTAAAACATGCATTAACCTCATGCAAAGTGCTAACTCAAAAAGGTACAGTAAAATCAATATGTTGTTAAATGAAATAATCGAGTTTAACTGAGTAATCAAAACAGCCCTTGTCAATTAAAGAAATTAGCTTTAGAGAGCATGTTCCAGTCACATTTTTCAATCTGGCCAAAAAGTCAGTAAAGTCAGTAATTAATGTTTGTTAGCTCTCCTCCCC
The DNA here is from genome assembly GCA_037974385.1 of Arnoldichthys spilopterus. Lineage (NCBI taxonomy): Eukaryota > Metazoa > Chordata > Actinopteri > Characiformes > Lepidarchidae > Arnoldichthys > Arnoldichthys spilopterus. Next base: position 10,132,907 of record JBBPDA010000021.1, on the reverse strand, counting down.
AGCCTCCTCTCTTAGTTAAATAAGCCAGTCTAATCAGAGACAGATGGAGCTCTTCATGTTGTTCAAAGGAAGTTTATTTATGGAGTCTGTTAAATAAAAAGTATGTTTGTAAAAAGATACACCTGTTAGTGTGATTTGAATGATGCAACTGATTACTAGAGCCATGTCTGTTTATGTGTGTACATTTCAGAATGATGTGGGAGGTTTGAGAAGCCTGACCAATAAGTGGACGACGTTCCTCAAGGCCCGCCTTGTGTGTTCCATTCCAGGCACAGATGGAGTGGATACACACTTTGATGAGCTCCGTAAGTTGGGTGGTTTTACACACAGCCAGCCATGCACACATAGACATGGGAGGTTTGTTTGTTCGCCCTAATGTTTTTTCATGCAAACATATCAAAATGTCATGATTTTTGCCGCTCATACATTTTTATACTATGCCTGTTTACCTAGGGGTAGTTTTGTACGTTCCGGTTACATTAAGGCTTTTATCATTGTAAACTAGGTTCCCTGTCTCAAACAAATTGTTTATCTGTTTGTATATTATAGAGGACATATTTCTTCTCCCCAGTAGAGATGAGAGAAACCCCAAGGTTTATGGAGTCTTCACCACTACTAGGTAATCTCTGTTCAGTCTTTTTACTTCTGTCAGTGGTACAATACTGGGTCCTTTTCCTTCAAGACTTTGACAAACCTGATCCAGCATGTCAGAAAGTTATCAAGCTCGTGTGTGGGCAAGGAATAATTGGACCTGTGCACGGCAGTGGGTCCCTGGGACTATGTTTGGAAGTCACTGCATTAAATAATTCCAATTTCATCCAGAAAAGCCTTAAGGCCAAGAATATGAAACCATCCAGAGCTCTGGCTTCTTTTACTGTTTTTTCCTCTGACAGTTGTACAGTGTGATATGCTTAGTTTGTTGTGAGCCTAGCTTAATGTCCACACACAGCTCAAACTCAGCTCTGATTCCATAACTGCTGTCCTCTAACTGAGGCCTTATTTTTTTGCTTAGCTTTAAAGATGTTGGCACAGTGTCACAGTGAAAGATTTTTCTGCAAAGTGAAACAGTTTTCTGCAAATGTAATGATTTTGTGTATGGTAAATTTAAATATTTGTACATGAAAGTTAGCCCTGTGTTACATGTAGTCATTGCGTTTCTGTGTTTATGTGCCGTCAGCTCTATTTTCAAGGGCTCAGCAGTGTGTGTGTACAATATGGAGGATATCCGTGCAGTGTTTAATGGGCCGTATGCTCATAAGGAAGGACCTGACCATCGCTGGGTGAAATATGAAGGCAGAATCCCTTACCCAAGACCAGGCACGGTCAGGACTACTTGTTTTTTCTTCTTTCTTGACATTCAAAATTTTCTTCATTGCTTTTGACTCTCTCTAATCATCTTTCTCTCTGATTATTTTTTTTAAAACAAACGTTCTTTGCTAGACCAAAATAATTTACTGCAGTTTTTAGCTTCACCACCAGAGGGAACTGTAGCCCAATGAATTATATCTGTCTGCAATTGTCCTCTAAAAAAAGCCCAGTATCAGTACATTTGTCAAGTTTATGTGATCTTTTTCAATATCACTCCTTTACATTTCCATATTTTGCTAACACTTTTTATGTACTATATTATGTCCCAACAGTGTCCAAGTCAAACATACGACCCACGTATAAAGACCACCAAAGACTTCCCTGATGATGTCATCAGCTTTATTCGTGTGCACTCTCTCATGTACCACGCTGTATACCCCATCATGGGCCGACCAATCTTCACGCGGATCAACACAGAGTACCGGCTAACTCAGATTGTAGTGGACCGTGTCTCTGCTGAGGATGGCCAGTACGCTGTCATGTTCTTGGGTACAGGTACGGTACAGCTATTTAAAAGTGCCATTTATTAACAGTAACAGATCCCTAACTCCAGCATTAAAGGGCATTTAATGACTAAATATTTTCACAGTACCTGCAAAATGTCTTGAATTGTATTTTTTAATATAATATTTGAATTTCAAAATTATTTTTGACACTTCCATTTCTATAGCAGAATGTCCACTAGGAGGCCTGCAGGAGGGTGTTAAAGACCACCAGCAGGTGGTGGTGTAGTCTAATTTTCTGAGAGAAATGGGAACTAATGGGTTGGTTTGTGTGCGTGCGTGTGTGTTTTATAGATGTTGGTTCAGTTCTGAAGGTGGTTAGCATAACCCAGGAAAACTGGGCTACAGAAGAGATTGTGCTTGAAGAATTACAGGTTTTCAAGGTAAATGCTGCAATATAAAAAGTACACACAATTAATAAAATCTATTTCTGTTATTTGTTATAATTTCTACTTTGTTTTAATGCATTTCAGAATCCCTCACCCATCCTCAGTATGGAAATCTCATCTAAACAGGTATCAGCTTTGCAGGATGCTTCACAAACTACTGTCCTCATCATTTCTTCATCAAGTCTTTTCAGTGTTTAAGTCCTTGGGATTGTAACCTCTCTCCACCTGCTTTTGCCTCTCTCTCTCTCTCTCTCTCTCTCTCTCTCTCTCTCTCTCTTTCGCCGTCTGCTTTGTACATACATACACACATTTTCCTTGTTGTTTGTCTCATTATCTGTTGGACTCTATGAATGGGTCAGGCCAGGGACAATCTTTCACTTTTTACTGGCCATCTCTCTGACAATGGATCACCCTTTCTCTCTCTTTCGCTCTTTCTCTCTTTCTCCCTCTCTCTCTCTCTCTCTCTCTCTCTCTCTCTCTGTCTCTCTTTGTATTCAGAAATAACTACAGGGTCATACAAAGACGAGACCTTTCGAAATGTAGTCTTTTCTGCCTTTACTACTAGTTCTTTTATAAATATTAAATATTTCACTTTCTGCCCACAAACATTCCCTTTAGCCTAAAGAATTTTGAATTGACGTATCTTCAGCAAAACGATGTGTATTTAATATAAAGCAACCTTTTGCAATCCATCACAGTAAGGACTATGGTTTAGGAATGAAATGAAGAAAAAGAAAGAAGCATCCACTTGCTTGGAGATTAAAAGGTAGCTGAAGTAATTACTGAGCAGCAGACACAGAACAAATAAATCACATAAACTGATGATTCTTTCAGGGGGGTTTAAAAAAAGCACCACTGACAGTGTAAGCAGTTTTCCCAGCCATGCTTTTGCCTTTGAGTTGTTTGTGAGAGCATGTTGCACTTGTGTTTTCAGCAGCAGCTGTTTGTCGGAGGGGAAGATAGCCTGGTGCTGGTGGCCCTGCACAGGTGCCACATTTATGGGCAGGGCTGTGCTGAGTGCTGCCTAGCCAGAGACCCATATTGCGCCTGGGATGGCTCACACTGCTCCAGATACATACCGGCATCCAAGAGGTAAATATGTTTGGGGCATTACAGTGATTTACCATTATTAACAAGGGGTGTTGTTAGGAGTGTAAAATCAGTAATGCACAGCCTTCATTGGCTTATTACTTTTATAAGTAATAAGTGGCACAATGACAGTATAAAAAAATATAGGTATTTTAAAAAATATGTATTAGTAGTACGAATAAAGATAAAAATATAAACCAAACATTAAATTCATTAATAGGAGACAGTTAACATATAAATGGTTGTTTTATGAACAGCACAACTTTGTGTTTGTAGTAACAAGTATTATACATTAAGTATTTTACAGTATCTTTGAATATGGCTTCACCAATCAGATTATAGAATTTTACAGCGGATCCACGAATCAGATTTTGGAATTTTACAGAGGCTCTAATGAGGCAACAGTGGATGAGTACGAGAGAGTCGTATGCATGAGCGTTAGAAAAATGAACAAGAGCAGCTGTGTGAGTATTATGGAAAAGTATGGCGGGATGAGTATGTAGAAAGTTTAATGAAGGAGAGAGCAAGTGGACTCTGCAGTGCCCTCACGCTGGCCTACTTCTCTGGGGTGAGCTTTTTTCCTGGAGTTCAGCACATAAAAAAATGATAAATATTTGATTTTCCTCTGCTGCTCCGATGCCACAGGGTGTTGTGGGAGTGGATCGGACAGGCAAATTGATTAGAGGAGCTTTGTTGTTGAGATGATGTATGTGAGCTGCCAAAGAAGTTTTCTTGCCCTTTTCTCTCCTGCCCTGGCTTTCGGGTTTGCTGCTGACACAAGCAGGTCAGGTCATCTCTAGCAGATGCAAAGTCAGAGGAAGAGAGAGGGAAAAAGACAGGAGACTTTGGTTTTTGGATTTGTGTATTGTCCTCTGGTCTGGAGAGTTCACATTTTAATGTCAATAATCTCTGCAAGCTTAAAGGCAGAATTAGTAGAATTCTCAACTAAACCCTTAAAAAGACTGTATATTATATACATTAGTGATGGGACCTGGGAAGATGTCTGTTATTTCTTTGATAGTTGGAAAATCTCTGGTTTCTAAATAGCTTCAAATTCCAGTATAGTAGGGATGACATTCAGTGCTGTGCAAAAGTCTTAGGCCCCCTGTGAAAATCATATTTAAAATCTGTTTAACTGAGCAGTAAGTGTTAATGGATTCATGTGGCACAGCAGAGTGTGCATTGTGTGCATTATTTTGGGAGCATATGAACGGACAAAATACACTTCTGAGATGTTTCACTCATGTATAAACACCAGAACACTTTGCTTTGTCAGCTATGGTGGGCTATATTAAAACAAGCCTGCCTAATTTGTGCTGTAGCTATTTTATGCCTCATATTGTAATGGTGTTATGCCTCAGATACACAATGTGTAGAACTACAATATTTTGCAGAGTTAGCGCCTAGGGAGCAGTGCTTGGGGACGGTACCTTACTTACCTTGCTCACCTAACTACCCCACTTGGGCAGTTGCTTAGTGGTTGCTCAGACTTAGTGGTTAGGACCTTGCCCTTGTGAACTGAAGGTTGCAGGTTCAAGTCCTGGCATGGACACTACTGAGGTACCCTTGAGCAAGGTATCATCCCGCTACACTGCTCCCCGGGTGCTGTTGATAGCTGCCCGCTGCTCCACGTGTGCACGTGTGATCTGTTAAATGCAGAGGTCACATTCCGTTGTGGTGTTTGAGTGTGTTCACAATGACAAATAGTTACTTTCTCTTGTCGTACCTGAACCAATCCACCACTGCCCAATCATTACTCTCTAAATATTCGATCACAACAATCAGTTCATATTGTGCTAATTTGTTATGATTTGTGTCCATTGAAACATTTAGTGAAGTATGTCTTTTCTTTCTTAGGCGGGCGAGGAGGCAGGACATTAAACACGGAGACCCATCCAGCCATTGCTGGGACACAGACGATGGTGAGTAATTGTGTGTATAAGAGTGTATAGCTAATTCCTTAGCTGATATCTCTGCTTAGGAAACATAGAGAAAATATATCATTCACAACAGTGCATAAAATCTCAAAAAAATCTCCTCCTCTATTTGCAAACTGCAAGAATGTCCAGGATTAAGATAAATAAGAAAATACTAAATACATTCGGGTTTTTTTCTCTCCCTTTCTGTGTGGGTAGTGTTGGGGAAGAACATAGAAGAAAAGGTGTTGTATGGTGTGGAGACTAATTCATCTTTCTTGGAGTGTATCTCTAAATCGCAGCAGGCCCAGATCCGCTGGTTTATACAAAGACCAGGAGTGGACCGCCGCCAAGAGGTAACTACTGCACAACTGTGTGTCAGAGACTGGGAGCATGTATCAGTTCAAAATCTAGACCGTTTGATATTCATGTATAACATTTCACTATTTCACTGTTTCACAACAGTACTAATGTCTGTTTTGTGCTCTTAATAGCTGTTACATGTTCTTAGCCGTAGCAATTAAAGGGTCTTATTAGGGGGTATAAAAATACATGAGTGATGCATTAATCTGAATGTTGGTTTTAAAACGATTCACCATACTTTATTCTATTTCATGAAGTATATGCAAATGTTATGGCCAAAATTATATTATTCTTCAACATAAAAAAGTCATAATATTGTTTTTATTAGTTGTATTACCCCATCTTCTAAGCAGCTTATCCTAGCCAGAGTCACAGGGGGTGCTGGAACCTGTCCCAGTACTATCGCAGTAAAAGTAATTCTGAAATGTACAAATTTAGTTGAATTAGTTCAAATTATATTGTTTTGAATTTGAAAATTCATGATACTGAACAAACTTCAACAGAACATTTTGCTAAATATATGTAATTAAGCTAAATCATGGTGAGATTAGACTTTTACATGCCCTATTTTCACCCCAGCTTTACCAGTGTGATTTATTGGAGGACTGTTTTATTTGGTCCCCTGTGTCAGATTTGGTTACAGTTATATACCGCAGTAAATAACGTGTGAGTAGTAGCATAATGCTAGTGGCCCCTATGACTTCTCTTGCTTAGGGAAGGATTCTGGATCACAGCTGCTTTCTCCACATACCTCCATAACTCCATAGCTCTCTCGCTGCATGTATAACTCACCTCAGAGAAAGAGAAGCAGCCAGACCAGCCTGTCTATAGTTTGATACACAAGAGAAGGAAAACACAATGCTCTAAAAGAGAATGATGCTTTAACCACCAGGCCATAATGCCCAGTGATGGAAGCACATTCTGTGCATGTGGGTTATGTGGACAAATTTCAGAAGTTGGTTTATAAGAACACTCTAACGCTAACTCTAATTTGCATATTTTCATAAATTCAGTATTTCAGAGGCCAGTAATGTCATAAGAGTAAAGAAGAGATGCACTGTGAAACCCTGCTTGATATTTATATATTGCTTAATATTTCTGTTTGTCCACTTCCTGTGTATCTGACCGGTCTGTCCTAATCTGAATGCTGTATTTGTACAACAAAATGAGCCTATAATTGTGAATTTAGTTGAGAATAAAAATTTGGAAGATAAGTCATAAAACTTGAACTTGGAAGTTCTAAATGGAAGAAAGCTGGCAAGACATGCTGAGGTTTGAATTTGATTCATCGTTTTATTTTTCAGAAACAATTCCCGAATATGAAAGTAGTAGATGTGATAAAGGCAAATATGGACTTTCCAACTTTTTATATCTGGGGTTAAACAGGAAATGAGGGAAACAGGAATATGTAAACTAATAAGTAAACTTCAATACTTCATTCCTGTCATCTACTCCCTCTACTTCACTTTCACGTATCACATATCTCACTTGTCCATCTCAGCAGTCTTAATATCTTCTCTTTCCTTCCACTGCCATTCCAACCCTGGAACACAGAAAGTACCTCATTACCCTCATACTTCCATACATAGTGCACACACACACACCCACACACACACACAGCTGTTAATCACCCAACACCCTTATCCCATAACCCTCATGTTGTGTATCTCTCCCTGTCTCTCTCTTTATTCCTCACACCTATCAGTCTATTTCTCTGTTTCACAGTGCAGATATGAAGGAGTGTTTGACCTTGTGCTGTGTGCTGTGTGTGTGTGTGTGTGTGTGTGTGTCTGCATGTGTCTGTCTGTTTTCTGTATATGTTATGATGAATGGATTTGGCTGTGGTAAACTCCCCTGAGTGTTACATCAGCAACATTGTTGTATTGATCCTTCACTACTGTAGTTAATTACTACTGAATAGCCGTATGTGTGTGTGTGTCTGTGTGTGCATGTGTGTTTGCGTGTATGTTTGTGAGAGGCAGATGCTATGCCTGACCTTTGTGGGGGCTACATCTATGCACTGCATGTTGCTCTCAGAATGCAGCTTTAAGTCTTGCTGTAAATAAACACCATTGCTCTGTTTGAGCTTCAGCTTTATTTCACACTTACTTGCCTGTTCTTCTCTCCACTTCCCTTCATCCATCTTTTCCAGATGCTGCATGGCACAGCTGTTCTTAGCACCTGCAGCACACACACACATACACACATACACAAACATTCACATGCTTCACACCTGCAGCGCAATCTTAAAATATGACTCAACACTTCACCTTGTAAAGAACAACGCTGAGTGATGAGAAAGGAATGAGCGCTTTGTGTTTATGTGGAAATGGTTTGTGTATGTGTGTTGGGGTGAATGTTTATCCAAACTAAACTGATACATGGTGCATGCCATCCAAAAAACACCATGTTTTCCTCCCGCAGCACTAAAACCTGGCAGCCCATAGCCTGACAGAACACTGTTATGAGAGCCTCATGGGTTTTAAGAAAGTCCTCCTTTCTCAAAGGTGTGTGCATACGTGTGTGTGCGCATGTCTGTGCGTGTACATGTGTGTGTGCGTGTGTCTTTGTGTGTACATATGTGTGTGCATGTATGCGCAAATGTGTGTGTATTTTATAAATATACACAAATTTAGAATTTGATGGGTGTATCACACTTAACGAAAATGGGAACAGAGTTCAAATAAGATTGAAAAGTGCACAGAATATTCAAATTACACCAGTTTGAAAGACTCCACATAAAGAAGGTAAATTGGTAGCAGGTGAGGTATCATAATCAAAGCCTGAGCTTGGGAGTACTTTGGAAAAACATTGTCACTTAAAATAGTCTCTCGCTGCATTAAGAAATATAACTTGAAGCTGTATTACACAAGGAATAAGCTATACATTAATATATGCAGAAATGCCAGCACGTTGACGTTAGATGAGTCCACACTTCAGCTTGTTTTCAGGGACAAATTGTCACAGAGTTCTCCATTCCAAAGATGAAAATGAACATCCAGATTGTTATCAGCAAAAGGTGCAAAAGCCAGCATCTGTGATGGTATGGGCATGCATCAGTGCCACAGCAAGAGTGAGTTGCATGTAGGTGAAGATATCATTGACTCTGAGGTGTATTTTAGGATTTTAGAGAGACATATGTTGCCATGCTTCTTTCAGAAGGACAATGTCAGACCACATTCTGCACATGCTACAACAGAATGGCTTTGTAGACACTGTGTGTGCTTGACTGGCCTGCTGCCAGTCCAGATCTATCTCTTACTGAAAATGTCTGGGACAGACAATGGCAACCACAAACTGTTGAGCTGCTGTAGTCTTAAATCAAGAAAGAATAAACTCCCCAGTTCCAAAACAATTAAAACATGTAATTAAAAGAAAAGGTAATGTAACACAATTTTAAACATGTCTCTGTTCCAACTTTGGTTGAGTGTGCTGCAGTAATTGAGTTCTAAATTTGTGTATATTTATAAAATACAATGAAATTGATCAGTAAAACCTGAAAGTCTTTCCTTTGTACATTTGTCAGTTAAGCAAAAGTTTGTGTGAATTAACATATCACAGATTCTTGTTTGTATTGCATTTTGGAAAATATCACAATTTTTCTGGAAGTGGGGTTTGTCCAAGTTCAAAATTCAAGTTTCAGGGTGACACTACATGGTATACCTTTGTACCTTTTTAAAGATAGCAGGGTGTGTTAAGACACATAAGCAAGTGTATTTCAGTGAAGAAATTTCAGTGAGATAAACATTTGAAGGTTTAGGCCAATTTGAACAAATCTTATTTCTGGGTTATAAATTTCCATCACTTATTAGGGCTACATTAGTCCCATGGCTTTAGTGCAAAACTAAACTTCAGACACTGACATGAGCAGTTTTGGGTTAAGGGGAAAACAGTGTAAGTTAGAACCATTGGTTTATACATCTCCTTTGTGCTGTCTCTCTTCCCACACTTTAACAACCCAGAGTGATTTCCCAGGAGGCTCTGTGACTGTGTTAAAGCGAGTGCAACTGATGCTGACCAGAAAACCATGTTCTTTCATTCAGCATCTCACACAGTCCTCAGATGGACTCAGATGGACACAGCCTTTCCTTGGAGAGGACACCCTGACCTTGTTCTGCTTTTACAGAGCAATTCTTGAACTTGAGCCTTCTGCTGTGGTCAGGGTATGATAAAACCTTCAACAGCACATACAGAGCATGACATACAACTAGTACCCTGCTTTACCCTTAGTTAGGGTAAATTATTACACATATCTGCAGACACTCATACACAAAGAACTTGACCTCACCATGAAAAATACACATTTGGTCAAGCTATGTGTAAGCGCCTTTGCATTTTAGTCATATGTTACATGTGAGGACAAAGTTCAGAGCTCCTCTGCATAATAAAACTGGTATTTAAAATAGTAATGTTTAAATATTTACGCTCATAATTAAGCATTATGTAAGGATTCTTCAAATGGCAATTGTAAAAGTTAATAGTTTGTGAACTTAAGTCTGTGTGTGTGTGTGTGTGTGTGTGTGTGCGCGCGCGCAAGTGTGTGCTTGTTTAAAAGGGGTTAGGTATGCTTTGAAGCCCCCTTATTTCTCTAGAGCACAGCTGTATTGTTTTAGCCCTTGACAACAGCATGACATGAAAGAAGAGTTGGCGGGCATAGAAAACATGAGGGAGAGAGAAAGAGCGTGCATGTGAGCAAAAGAGAGAGAGAAAAAGAGAGAGAGAGACCGAGAGAGAGACAGGCCTAGGTTGTATGCAGATAATGGAATTTGGGCTGAGTGAGAACAAGAGAAAGGAAGAGTGAGATAGTGATTGATGGGTTGAGCGACAGGAAGGAGAGTCATTAGTGTGTGTTGGGCACCCTTCTCTTTGACCATGTCATCACCTGTTTATCATGGTACACACTGCATCTTCACATCATCCTCCTCAACTCTGACCCTACCAGCTCAGAGTAAGCTTCCTGTAGAGGTCACCTAAGAAGTAGACATGCATCTTGAATATAGATCAGACTACCTCATTACACACTCACACCTTGGATATAGATCAGGCTCTCTAATTGCTCTTGGCACACATTGCCAAGTATCAAGGGCAAGCCACCCCCCCTTTCACACACACACACACACACACATATTTACATATGTGCACACATACTCACCATCATTAGTATAAGGTTAGTTTTTCTGATTTGTCTAAGACGACTCTAATGACCAGTCAAAAGCAGTAATGAGAGGTCAGCAGGAAGCTGAGCCTAGAGGTGAAGGAGGGACCTTTGACCTTCGTGTGGAGCCATGTTGCATGCTGCTGCCCTTGCCATGGCTGTGCATGGACTGATCAAAATGATTTATGTGCAGGAGCTCCACAGGTGACATGTGAATTCTCCATTTGGAGTTGGAGGTGACACTCAATTATGGTGGATTTTACTAAAAGAGAGTTCTTCTTTCCCATGGTTTACTCATGATAATGTGACAAAAGGACTGGAAAGTGATACATTACCATTTTTTGTGGTTTGTAATGGTGTTAAGTCTAGAAATGGGTAATTCCATTAGATTATGACTCTTATATGTTACCATGAATTTATATAAAAAAAAAAAAAACTTTATCATTGTAATGGATTTTATTGATCACATTTAATTTAAACATCCCAAAATTGTTGCAGTTGGTGTTTTACAATAAACCAATTACATCTTGTTTACATGTAGTGTATTTAGTAAAAATCACAGACATACTGAAGTGATGGAGTAATGCACTGTTGTATATGTGTTGCAGATAAAGCCGGATGAGCGTGTGCTGGTGACAGAGCAGGGGTTGCTCATTCGCTGGCTTCTGCGCAGTGATGCTGGTTCATATTTTTGTACAGCGCAGGAGCACAGGTTCACCCGCACTGTCCTAAACCTCTCTCTGAGGGTGCTGGAGCGTGGGCAGCTCCATGGACAGCAGCTAGCCTCACGAGGGCCTCTTGAGGACCCCACAGCCATGGCCATCATGGCATCAGAGTCCCGGCAGCGATACAAGGACTATCTGCGTGTGCTGAGTGCACCGTCTCTGGACGAGTACTGTGAGATTCTGTGGCACAGAGAGAAAAAACAGAGGCAGAAAGGCAAATGGAAGCATGTCCAAGAGCTGCGTAAGAGCAGGAATAGAAGGCATCATTAGGGGGCACCCATCTGAGAGGAGTCAAGACGAAGTAGAAAGTTGTAAAGATTCCCATATACAGCACTGGTCTGGGGCTAACTGCTAACTGCCTAAATGTCCCAAAAATGTATCTTGTTCCAATACACCAATACAAATGCAAATAGATTACAAATTTAAGAACAGGTATATCTGTCTTCAGCCTTCTGGTTTCTTACTTCCCTGGAACAGTGTTGATTTTCTTGCGTAAACACATCTTCATTTTTTCATTGTTGTTTTTGTATTTTTCTCCCCAATAGTCAGTTTTCTTCCCAGTTTAGTCATAGCAAATTTCACTCATAACATATCTGTGAGTGGTAAAAGCATGTGAATATTAGTTTTCATTACCTGGTGTGACCCCCTTCTGCAGCAGTTGCTCCAACTAAACATTTCAGGTAAATATTGATCACACTGGTTTAACATCAAATGTAAGCACTCCAAATATAATGCTTCTATTTTAAACCAAAATTGTTTTGATCTTCTCCTTCCACAAAACATTGTTTTCAAATAATGTTCATGTGATCTTTAGCAAACTTTAGATGGGCGGAAATGTTTTTTGAAGAGCAGTGGCTTTCTCATTTAGCCCTCAATGCACTCTATTGTTTTTAGTGTTTATAATAGTGGACTTGTGAATATTAACATTAACCAATGTGAAAGAAGCCTTTATTTACTTAGAATTTACCATAGGTGTGGACTATTAAATGCCTTGCTCTTGAACTGATCTTTGTTGGCCAAGCACTCCTGGAGAGGGTAACAATGGTCTTGAATTTCCTCGATTTGTATCCAGTGTGTCTGATCATGGATTGTTGGAATCCAGCCTCATGGGCATTAAGAGCTCTTTTCAGAGGTCATTGATTGAAAACATCTGACTAATTACACCTTCAGATTAACTGCTAATCCTAAAGGTTTACATGCTTTTGCCACTTACATCGGATGTAATATCGAATCAAAAAATGATAGAATATAATATTTTTGTCTTAACTGGGATCTCTTCATCTAGTTTTATGACTTGCAAAAAAAATTGATAAAGTTTTAGGTTATGTTTATGCTGAAATATGAGAATCTCAGGAGCACAATGACCTGTTTTATTAAGTGTGTTTGGACCAGGAAAATCACTGGGATGTGGTGGATTGACACCTTCAGGTGCAGACTTGTACAACTTTTGCCACAGGTCTGTTGTACTGACTATTCATGTATAGAGAAGAAGATAACTTAGCCGACACCTTTGTACTCTTAAACAGTATCTGCAATCAAGACACAGTAGTATGAAAACCAATCGGCCTCTGAACTGCTGAACAAGTTCCACTTTCAGGATTACATTGTTCATGTCTTTAGTGAATTTACTGGTAAGGGGATTTAGGTTTTTCTGAATTTTATTTTGTGCCTAAAACTTTTATGGCATGTCCAAAGAAGCAAAAGCGTTGCCAATTCACAGTGCTTTAATCATAATAACTAATGACAATGCATTCATGTTGAATGACTGTAAATATATATTTTGTACAGGAGATGTGCATGCTGTAGTAATGTAAACATATGAACCTTTTCTTTTAATCAAACATTTGTTAAGTAGAAAAAGTATGATATTTTTGTATATTGCCATTGTTTTTGTAGTTAGTTTGTTTATGGTATATGAACTTATTTAAGGTTGTGACAAGAGTTGAAATAAACTCTTTCTTCTAATGTGCAGTGTCTCTGCATTTGTACACCATAATGGGAAGAGACCTATCTCATTAATTTACTCAAGTACAACTTTAGTCTAGACAGCAACTTTAAAACTGATTCCAATGCTCAAATGAAATATGAAATATCATTTGAATTTAGAGTTGCACTCTTTACAGACTACTACAGAGACATTCAGCATGTCCAGTACAAACCCCCATAATCTCACTTCTGCAATTAACACAAACACAGTCTTAATTTGCATCCCATGACTATATCTGAAGTCATGCAGTCTAGCTCTTCTGATTTTGTTTTGAGAAATGGCTCTATCGACAGTCAGACTGGCCAGCTGGAAGAAAGGTCAAACAGCCTGAGATAAGATTAGAAAGAAGGTGAACTCCTCAACCCTTGCTGCCATCCATCAGTCCACAGAAACTGACCTCATATCACCCTGCAGCCTGGAGCTGTGAGTATCCTGAATGTGAGAATAAGTGTGTGTGTTCAAGGTCAGAACTCTGTCCACATTAGGACTTCAACTCTTCTCTCAGCCAGTGGTGCTTATGGAACCCTACTGAAAGAGGTCAAGTTTAGTAATAAATCTAGCAGGCCTGCAGGCTTACAATTTTATTCTGCTTTAGATTAGCCATTAGAAATATAAAATTTTGTAAATTATCTCATTTACTGTATTTACAACATTTTCCACTTACCCCAGATGTAGTCAAATAATGTATCAGAATTAGAAAAGTTTATTGATCCCAGAGGAAATTGCTTATGCTACCAGTGCACAGAGAGACAGACACCCAACAAGAGCGCAGAGAGACAGACATGCAGCAAGAGTACAGAGAGACAGATATTCAGCAAGAGTACAGAGAGACAGACATCCAGCAAGAGCACATACATCCATGGCTGGAGTTGTTTTTGCTCTTTTAGGTTAGACTGGATGTAATGTTGTTAAAAGAACTGGACACAACTCAAACACTAGTTAACAAAATTCAACCAATTTGTGCAAAAACACCTCTCAGTCTGTTCAAACTGCATCCAGCACTTCTCTATGGTGGAACAAACCTTTGGATGCAGTATATAGGTAGACCAGACGTCCTCTTTTTTATGTCCTCTTTTTAAGACTTAAAAAATGCACCCGACCGCAATTCTAAAATCGTCTGGAATTTCAGCCTCAAACATTCTTGCATTTGATTCACATTGTGTTACCTGTGGCGTTTTCCTAACGAGTTACTTCGCTCCTCCCCCTAGTCATTTATATCCTTACAGCCTTACTGCACAAACCGCGCGCAGGCGAGTCGGGAGGTTGGGAGGACCCAACTGATCGTTTCGGAAAGGGAACGACTATGGAACCAGAATAGCGCCATATATAATAGTATGTATACTTTTCACTTTACACCCATAAAAATAAATTTGCTCGCACTGAATAGTTTGTATTTGCAAAATACTGAACAGAAATATGTGTCAAGTGATCCGTATTTGTAATGTAATTTTTTTTACGAAGACAATAGTTTTCAAATACAAAACAAATCTTGTGTAAACTGCGCTTAGGAATCCAAGCACTCTTGCAAATACCAACATGCGAGTGCGAATTCACACCTATGCACACAAATCATTTTGGCACTAACTTGCCTAGCGCCTTGGCAGAAAAATATTTGCTCTCATATCCACCAATCAGATTAATAAATTTTTTAGCCAATCACAAAACTGCAGGTACGGTAACGACCAATCCTGGCGCTGAAGACGAC
Organism: Arnoldichthys spilopterus; assembly: GCA_037974385.1. Taxonomy (NCBI): domain Eukaryota; kingdom Metazoa; phylum Chordata; class Actinopteri; order Characiformes; family Lepidarchidae; genus Arnoldichthys; species Arnoldichthys spilopterus. The sequence goes on along the minus strand of JBBPDA010000021.1, from coordinate 10,117,707 downwards.
AAAGGCGCCAGAGCACATGACCTTTACAACAAGAACCGGCCGGTGAGCTGTTTTAAATAAATGCGACTGATTAAATAAATACGATTTGATTAAAATGTGCTGATGTTGTACAAAATAAAGCAGTAATGATATGGCAACGACTAGAGCCCTGCATTGGGAGCCAACGCAAATCTTGCGGGATTGGGCAGGTTTAAAGTTGCCGCCGGCGGGAGCGGGTCCCAAAATGCAGCTTAAGTTGTCGATAAAATTAAGAAGGAAGACGAAGCTGAAATTAGCAGAAAAAAACAGTATTCAGTGCGAGCAAACTTCATTTTACGGATTTAAAGTGAAAAGTACACATACAAGTGTACATGGCACTATTCTAGCTCCATAAACGACCACCATTGGTCAGTCGCGACCACTCTTCCTGTCCGCATTAGTCCATCTCCCGATCTGGACAGGAAACCCAATTTGGACACCACATGAGACGCGTAATTTCCGCTATTTGCGGCGTATTTTAGAAGCAACGTTAAAAACACAGACGCGAGTTTGACTGACAGGAAAGGAAGAGATTTACACGTGCGCAGAACGGACTGGGCAGCTGGCGTGGATTGCAATCGGGCAGCAACCGTAAAAAAGTTTTAGGCTAAATGACGCGTCTTCGCGAATGCGGTGTCCAAATCAGGTTTTCTGTCCAGATCGGGTACCGACAGACACCACCCGCAAACTTCCGTGTTCACAGCAGCCCGGCGTCTTCGTGGGATTGGCGTTTTTTGTTGTGTTGTTTGGAATCATTATACTGTAGCCTAGTACCCACGAGTTTTCAGTAACCACCTCACAACCACCTGGCGACACCCAACCCCCCTGCCAGTTCAGCTAAAATACAAAATTTAGAGATGTCCACCACATATCTACAGGCTAAATCACACACCTCAATCTCTGCTTCCAGGCTGGACAGCAGGGCTTCTCTGGGTCAGGCCACATGAAGGGAATGCTGTGAAGACCACATGGGGCATTTGGAGGAAATACCTGACTTTAAACTGATGGGAAATCTCATCTATCAATGCTGTGAGTCTTCTGTGGAACTGCTTCCTTTTCCTGTACCACCCACAAAGCAAGCAGAGAAAGAGATAGTTGCATATTTCCCATTATGTCAAACTCCCTCGTGTGTAAGTAAAGATAGGCAGAAACTGCCATCACACATGCAGCAGCAGGCAGCCATCAACAGCATGGGTGTAGTGGGATGGTACCTTGCTCAAGGGTAGTAAGAGCTCAAGAGTAGTGCCCAGGCCAGGACTCGAACCAGCAACTTTCAGGTCCCAAAGTGTCCTAACCATTAGGCTGCCAATGTACCTAAAACAAAAGGGTTTTACACTCTTGTAAGATGTGGAAGTGTTGATATGTAATAGTATGGCATGTTCCAGAAATTCTAATAAAACAATTTTGATTGTTTTCTTCTTTGGTGCCTATTTTTAACATCACAGATACTTCAGTCAAAAATACAACTCAGGTAGCTAATAAACATACACTGTGATTCTTTTACATATTACACATTTATGTTTGTAAAATTTTTCCAAAGCTTTTTTAAAATGTAAAACATAACTCTTCTCTGAATTCTGGCTTTTCTAAATGTAACAAACAATGGATACAGACAGATCCTGTAAAATTCTTAGCTCCAAACAACGAGAGAAACCCAGTGCTCTAGCCCATGATGCAGAGAGATTATAACAGGATTGATTAGGCCCAGTTGGATGCAGTCTGGAGAAAAGAGTGTGCTTGCTAATGGGGTCTGTTTGGGCAGCGAATCAACTGACCTGGCCAGTAGGGTATTCAGGCTTTTTCATGTGTTTGGCTGAAGAGCTTAGAAAGCCTAGTTACTCAACTTAGCTGAGTGAGAACCTAGCTTAGACAGAGGTTACTTTATGTCCAGCAAGCATCAATATTTTAATGACCCTTCATAGAGTAAATGAAGTCATTACTGCTAATGTGCTTTGTCCTGCCAGTGCTTTGCTGGCTGCCAGTCTTGGTCATCTGTGGCCAGTCTGTGTGCTAACAGCCCTATTTGTTTGCTGTCATTCAACCTGGCTAACTGCCTCTGAATGTGACTACACAACACACACACACTCTTTGTAAAGCTTTATCAGGTCAGTCCTCCTGCAGAGGTGGTACAAGTGAGTGTACAACAGCAGGCTATTTCTGGGTGAATGGTCATTGAATAGAGTTGATGTCTAGTGTAGTTTACTGCTGCAGCAGGCTTGCTTCAGTGAATTCATGCATCCTTTACTGCAGGCCTCGTGTGTGTGCGTGCATGCTTGACTCTTCTGGCTAATTATACCCTCGTCCGTCTTGTGAAATGGATGTTTCTGAACTGCTGCACAGAACATTTTACTAGACTCAATTAAATGTTTTCAGAAGGTTAGAAATCATCTATGAAATATTTAGCCATTCCTAAACTGTGATCTCTCTCTCTCTGTCTCTCTGTCTCTCTCTCTCTCTCTCTCTCTCTCTGTCTCTCTCTCTCACTTTCTTTGTCATTCTTTCTCTTTTCTTTCTTTTTGTCTGTAAGCAAAGCTAATGAATATTTCAGCCTGTGCGTTTGAGAGAGCTTTTGAAGGCGCATTGTTTATTTATTTGTTCTGAGCAAATTGCCAGTGGCTGTCAAAGGAAAAAGAGAGACAAAGAAATAATTAAGTTCAGGTAGAGGGGCATGGCCTTCACCACCATTTCTTAACAGGGCATGCAAGGACCGATGAATGAGTTCGAAATCCACAGATGTAAAGACTGTAAAACAAGACAATGCCATGAATCCCGTGTCCAATATTCATGCTCCCATCATTTCATTTTTTATTCATAAGGAAGAAAGAAAGTACTCAGAATACACATAAAAGAACAAAACGTTCTAAAATCCTTTGGCCCGTCTCACTTACTTCATTGGTTTTCAAAAGGCTCTGCAGCAGTGAGAAGAAAGCAGCAAAAAGTGAATTTTAGAGGATGCAACGGAGAAAAGAATAAAAATAGAATAATAACTGATGGTGGAAGATGGTATTAAACAATCTAGAAACAAGGACACTAAAAAGAAAGAGAACGGAAAATAAGAGAAAAGAGAGAAGCCAAAGAGTACAGTAATAGTGAAATGCATGAAGGCAGCACATCAGTTTCAACTTAATGACATTTCTATGTGTGGATTTTGCAGACCATTGTACAGAGCTGCATTCAGTCAGATTCTAGCATTCTTTTGAATGTAGACTGCAGAATAATAGCCTTAAATTAATATAGCATTAAGACTGAAACCTAAAATTGTTGCTAATAGATATAACTGGATTATAACTGCTAGAGACGTTTCTAAGGTTTAAGAGTCTAAGGTTTCCAAAAACAATGATTCCTGCACTAAAATACAGCATACGACAAGTCTTTTTAAAAAGCTCCTTAATATGAAATCCACGTTGGCTAAATGTCTGGATCAGCAGTGTCTGTATCTGTATGCTAAATAAGACAGATACTTCATGTACTATTGTCATATGCAAAGGTTTGAGCACTTCTGGTCATTTTACATATTCTGTTGATTTTCTTGAAAACAAGTACACACCTTATATAGAGAACATACCCCTGCACATTTAACTCACAATCATGATTTATTTAAGATACTTATAGTAAAAAACTTGCGATGTGCAGTTCTGAGTATGTGCCATATTTTATTTTCATTATTTTATTTCTTTCCACTATCTCAAGCAAAAGTGCACTGAAAATGTGCTGAAATATCCCGCTTGTCCCCATTTAGGACATATTACTTTACATATATTTTTGCATAAGAATGTAACAAACATAAAAAATGCTATCAACAATTGTTTCTATTATTTATTATTACTATTGCCTTTTTACTAGTAAATATTCTTTGATAAACCCAAATAGAATTTAACTGCACTACAACTGCAAAATAGAAGAATATACAAGAAAGCCATACACAGGAGGTGATCAGCTCACTCTGGGTGTAACATGCTGATGCTTCATGCATGAATTGTTTCTAATCTCTGTCCACATTAGTGTATTCTGCCCTGAGCGTCATGCATACGTCACAAAGCCTGTATTTCCAAGCCTGCATGCTTCACCAACATAATCACCTTATTGAAACAGCATGAAACATCCTAACCTGAAGATTAAAGCAAGAAGACACTGTTTTCTTTGGATTCATCTGCTGTAGAATCAAGACACATGTCTACACAAGGTCTATCAACCTTTCTAAGCAGAGTAAGTAAGGGCAGCTGAATTCCATCTAAATAAAATTCTGAGGAAAGCTGATACTGATAAATCTGCATCTTGCCACGAACCCTAAGTCCTCAAACCGATATACCAGTTCTTCACTATCATAAAAACAGTGGTTGTAGTTTTATAATATTCTTCAGTTCTGGGTAATATTGTATTTCATATAGCTACTGGGGGCATAGCCCTCTGTCCTGAGGGATATCTATCTATTCTTATTATAGCCAGGGTCAGGGCTATAAATCAATTAATCAAATAAATAAATAAATAAACTTAAAATAATTGTATTTGCTAAATGACTAAATGACTGAACTTAATATAAATCATTCTCTTAAATGTCTTTTTTAATATCCTAGAAACTTGCAAGCTGACAAAGTACATAGCTTAGAGGATGAGTAAGATGAAAAATCAAATGTACATAATTTTCTGCTTGAGGTCTGCCTGAAGTCCCCAGTAGAAGTCAATCAGCCAAGACATGTTTTGAGTTCATTTGTGATTAACATTGTTAATAAAAGGCAGAAGTGTAGAACAATGCTGTCTAGACTTCCGCCTATTACTGACACCGTTAATCACCCACTGCACAGTGCTGTGGTCAATCAGACAAACACTTTAAGTCATAGACAAAGTAGCATAAAGTGTTCCAATGAATGCCATAGAAAATCCTTCCTCCTCACTGCCATCAGACACTATAAATCCTCCCCTTGTCTCTCACTCACACCTTGCACAATAAACTGTTCTGTCTGTTCAATATTATGTATATTATGTCTCTTATGAAACTACTCTTATGTGCAATAACTTTTACCTGCTACTTAGATGTGTGTTGACTATGTGCAATATTATTACTAAATAATGAGAAAACTGTGACAAAATATTCAGTGGTACATTTTTTATTTATAGTATTTAAATACACTTTCTTTTAAGGGTATATTTCTTAACAAGTTCTAGATTAGTTTTATACTTTATATTGATGTTTATATAGTATTTCTTGTCTATTTATGCTTCTGTATATGTAGAATTGGGGCTAATGTGGCTAACAAACAACTAAAAGCCAATAGTCACCCAAGTTGTTCCCATAACAATACATTACCTCAATTTGCTACACTATAGAACCGAATTTGGACTCCAAACATGTCTGGTCTGATCTGGGGTAGGTGGAAAAGTGTGTAAATTTGATTTTCTCCTGAATATTTCCTTAAGCTAACGCTTAAGCTGACGGTCTTGACCTTACGTGAGCTGTTTTAGGTCTGGACTTTCTAGATGGAAATATGGGTTTCTCTGTTCATCACTGAGTGTGATGGAAGCCATTTACATACATAAAACACTTTGCTCACCAGATGTGCTTACTGAACTAAACATGTCTGGTGCTGAGTCGAGATTCATAGTTGTTACTAACTTGTAACAGATACTGAATCTGTCTGTGATTTCCTTTGCAACAGTGACATCCCACTGATTTGTACAGTTCATGGAGGCTAAAAGAACGAGAATGAAGTTATTATAACACATGCCACAGAACGAGTACAGGATTGAAATATCAAGGCTGGGTTTGGCACTATATTACAGGGCAATTACACTTCTCCAGATGTGAGCAAGGCTGTGGTGATGAAAGAGAAAGAGAGATCACAGTTCAGAAAGAGCAGGAGTTAGTTCTTGGGGGGACCTTCCAGAGACTCAGTGACAGAGTGGGATATTGACATAGTCCTGAGGGCGGTGGGCTGGAGGAATGTGTGACAGAGGGAGAAACAGTTGTTCACTGTGAGCATGTAATGACTACCTGTGAAGCTCACTTCTGATTTATATCCTCTGTCTTTCCACCTGCTTCCACAAAATGCTACCACAGTACAAACACACACACACACATATACACACAAATACACACTTGTGAATGATGGCTTCATTCACAGGAAGCGCATAAACGCACGTTTCAATTTCTGTCTCTCCTTCCAGTCACTGTTATTACAAGCCACAGTTAGTTTGATAAATGAAACTTTCAGAACACAATCTTGTACTGCCAGCAAAGAACAAAAACTGTCTTTATTCTGTGGTTCACTCTTTCAAAGCCAGACTAAGAAGTAAAGATTTTAATCAAAGAGCAACAAATACATGTCTGTCAAAGCACAATCTCACCATCATCTCCATACTGTCAGTGTCGGGAATCCTCATGTCTCCAAAATGAGAAGTTAATAGTAAAAGGAAAGAAACTTTTATATCATATAATTGCTTTTGTTTACCATGTTCGTGTTTGAGCATTTCTGTTGACCTAATAACCTTGAAATTTCCAATATTAAGGTCAGACACTGCTTTCAAAATATTTAAAAGACAATAAAAATGGAAAGGCAAGGTTTTATTTTAATTAGTTAATTTATTTTTGCATCATGTGAAAAAACCTGTCCTTTACATAGTGTGAATATGTCAAAAACATTGGAACAGAAGAAAAATTTTATCTTGCATAACATAGAATCATGTCCCCTGTAATATTTAGCTATATTGAAAATGAGGTTGTTCCTCCATAGCGAATGAGGAAGAAGAAGATGATTTTAAAGTTCATTAACAATTGAAAACCATTCTCTCTCTCCTTTATCAGTTCTCATTTTGGAGATTTCAATAGATTGAAAAACAGAGCATATCAGATGGAATAGATTGTTAGTTAAATTGTTAAAGAATAAACAAGAATCATGAGATCCTGATTAAGTGAGACATTTCAGGTTTAACTGCACTCGGTAGCCTCTTGGGGGTCTTGTGGTTGAGTGTAGAGTTACAGCTTTCAGACTGGTTCATCTGTATTGAGTTCTGCTTCAGTCTTGATCATGCATGAAGGCTAAACGGCTCCTGATCTGGGGTCATTAGGATTTCAGTAGAGGGCACATGTGCCAAAGACATCAAAGCATTAGCAAAACACATTTTGGCTTCAATCTGCCATTTCTGATCCCAACTAACCCCTTTGAACCCTAGTCTTATTGTTCAGTTATTGGTGTTAAGACTCATTATTCAGCAACCACTAAAAGAAACTAATATGTAAATCATGGAGTCATGAAAGTAATTAGCTGTACTTATGGGTGAAACATGCTTATTATGAGAAGAACTCATGTATTAATGAGTTAACTTTGTGATCAACATTACTGATTCCTGTCAGCATGTGCTTAACATAATTCTGAATATTTTCCTTTTTAAGACATAAGAATGACCTGTCACTCAACTTCCACCTCAAACTAACAGTTTGACCTTTGACCCAGGCACTCTGACTTTGAGGGTAAGAAGGTTTGGCAGGACACCTCAACCTCATCAGCTCAATCTAGCAGTGGATCACTCTACACATGTCAACTAGCCCAAGCTTGACTGCTTCATCATCCTAAATCAACCTTGCAATCATCAGCCACTTAAACAACACACAAAACAACTTCAGTATATAGTGAAAGACACACTTATAGATATGCAGTTTACAGAGGGGCTAAATGGTAGGAAATGTTTAAAAGTACATAAAATGCACTAAAATATTTTGTTTGTTTGTTTGTTGATATTTTTGTTAGTCTTGTTAATTAGGGGCTTACACTCATATTTGTACGCCTGTTTGTGACAACATTTGTGGTACAAATGGCTATACAAATACATTTTCAGTACAACTGCCTTTCTAGTCAACATGATTATAGAGGTGTCCTTAACCCTTCAGTGCGTAAAGACCCCCTTTCTTTAAACCATACTGTCCCACAAGTGTGATTTGGAACATTAAACACAGTCTAACACGTTCTAATACAAAATTTAATGGCAAAGTTCAACATTACAATTTACCATCTTTACACTCAGCTTTTATATTTTTTTACTGTTTTATGTTTGATAGTCAATCAGATTTCAGCATGCACCAACATTTCATTTCTTTCTTCAGTGGTTTTAGGTGGATTTATAAAATACTGGTGATACATAAATAAAACAACACCAGTGTCATAAACACTTTTGATTTTGGTTTGGTATCTATATTGTCACTGGCCTAAAACTAATGTTCTGAATCTGCTTTTCTGAAACTTTGGGCAGCTGTAGTCTTACAGGGATGCTCTAGAATGTTGTTGTGCTGGTGCAAAAGCAAAAAAAACCTCACAGCTTTAAAAAAACTCCAAACTTTACTCAGTTATGTGTTAACAAAACTGGTTGAAATAGTAGTGCAGTATTATAACAGTTGTTAAACAGCATAAGGGGTAGGTCTGCTGTTAAACATCACATGGGCAGTTGAGCTCCAGACTATTCTCCCTGCCAGCACAGGCCGTCATCACTGGGGAAAGTGTCACTTGATTTTACTTTAAATAAATTACACGTCTTTTCAGAATGAAAGGTCTCGACCTCTTGCAGACTTTCAATCTGTACCCATTAAAAGCCTAAATGGCTGGAATGGGCCCAGGTTTATCTCAGAGCAGTAGGCTTATTGTGTTTGCATGGTACATTACCACAGGCCTGGCTGAGGCACACACTGCGCTCTATAGCTGACCTGTGGTAACCATGCTATTTACCATACTGAATACATAATGTAAGATAGCAGCACTACTGAAAGCTGGAGACATGTTTCTGGAGAATTGTAATGTTACAATGACAAGGTTAAAATTGTTTATTTTCAATGTATTTCTTCATCTTGTTTAAAGATTAACCCAAACAGCATGTGGTGGAATATGATCAATTTCCAAAGATAATCTTTTTGACATAATGTATAATACATTATTTGAGAGACTGAATCAATTTTATGTTATAGCTTTCTGTGATGTAGCTTTTGGAAGCATTAAATACTTTAGACGTCTGGTTATTATCACCACTGCTCATTTGGTCAGGAGTTTACCTTTAACAAAATAATTATTTTCACAGGTTCTTGACTGAGCAATTGTTCATTTATAATCAGTTTAACCGCAGAGCTCTGAAAGCTCTTCAAAACTGACATTCACAACAAGTCATCATAATCTCTTGGCTCCTGTACACTCATAGCCATTCAGCACCCAGAAAGGCTGCATGCAGTAGAGTGGGAAACTAATCTTACACAAACCTGCATTGCTGTTTACAGTTTGCCCATTTTTTTCATGCATACCTTTCTGTACATAATGAATTGGTAATTAAAACCATAATATGACATTAGCAAAAGGTAAGTCTAAGACTTCCAACATTTATAGTAAAGCAGTAAGGCTGAAGGGAAAGAGAACCACAAAGAGAGTCTAGCTGAGACAGGCTGTTATTGTGTGGTGATGACATTTATGGAGGACACAGGTGGAGGGCAGACTGAACAGCAGCACTGAGGTCTTTACTCTAGCAGAACCCCAGGTCAGTCTATAGAGATAGTACTGTCCTATCAATACATTAGGTTGAGAACTAAGCTCACATAGTACAAGTGCATAATTGTTAGGGGTGAACAACGTACAATACTACTTGTACTTGCATAATAATATACTTAAGTATCAAAACTAATTCAGGACACATGTGATGCTACAGACATGAAAAACAAGATAATATTAAAACTCAAAGTACTTCTGCTTTTGATAATTCTAATTTAATTAGAATACCAATACTACTAGTAAAACCGTTTTGAATTGCACAGTTCTCTTTTTTGACTTGAAACTAAAATTATAGCCATGCCAAAAAGCTGTTTTTGGGTCCACATACTGTTTGTCTGTATGTGCAGCAGATACTTTATGTCAAGTAGGTTAAAAAGTTTGTTAATTCTCTATCTGAGGGTTTGTTGTTAAATATGTGTATGTGATTCCTCAAATATGATAGTTTAGTTAGTTAGTTAGCATTTTTCAAAACGCAGTTCTTCAAGTAGTATAACTAACTAGCACTCATATTTATTGACTATTTATTGTTTATTGTTTGCTCTGTTTTCGGAGTTTACAGGGTTGGCAGGATTTGTTATGGTGTGTAACTTAACTAGTAGTATCTTAGTAGAATGACAGCTGTTGATGGGTTTAGCATTACAGATAGAAGAACAGACATGGACTACAAAGCACTGTTTGTCGCTCTGGTTAAGAAAGTGTGCTAAATGCTGTAAATGTAAATGTAAGTTAACCGTATAGCTACAGTAGCCTTTATTTTAGCTAGCTAACTACCAGTGTACTCTTTATCTTTATGCTCACAGGGGCTAAATGGCTTATTCTCACTGGGTATTCACTTTTAAACAGTTAGTGGTGAATAAGACTGTAATCAGGGTTTGACATTCATATTTAGCTTCAGGTTGTTGTTCTTAGTTGATTTTCAAAGTGAACACTCTCCTCCGTATGTTTCACACAAGCATGTGTGGTTTGGTGATTTGGTGAAGGAAACCTGACAAAAAGAAATGTAACGTAATGTATGGCAGGTAAAAATGTTACAAATGCTTGAGATGTAATGGCTTATAGTTGCATGTGTTGTGCTAAGCCTCAGTATCAGAGAATTCATCAGTGTGATTTAGTGAGGGCAGCTGCACATGTCATCACACTGCTTTCCCATACATACAGATCTACTATCCCTCTGTGTGTGTGTGTGTGTGTGTGTTTGTGTGTGTCTCTCTCTCTCTCACACATACACACACATACACACACTGTATATATACTTACATATATTTTTTGCAAGAAGATGATTATGTGTAATTATAAACCTTAACCCACAAATAATGATGATGTTATATGACAATTTTCTATTTCCTTTGAATTCTCAGAACAGTAATGCTGTGTGTGTGTGTGTGATGGTGGTGGGGGGTAAATTTAATGTACACCAGTTTATGTGCTCACTGTCTATATCATAAAAAATTCTTCTCTATGTGAAAATCACGGAATATTGTGAACATCCAGATTTCTGTAAGCTGATACGTACACAGGTTTCACCACTAAACATCTCAGTGCTCAAATCAGTGATTGTTGTTCTAGCTGTCCTTTACAGCTTCCCCTTTCATAACCCTCCTTAGTGTTTAATCTCTCTCTCTCTCTCTCTCTCTCTCTCTCTCTCTCTCTCTCTCTCTCTTTCGCTCTCTCTCTCTCTCTTTCTCTCTCTCTCTCTCTCTCTCTCTCTCTCTCTCTCTCTCTCTCTCTCTCTCTCTCT
>JBBPDA010000021.1:10075854-10090277 GCA_037974385.1 Arnoldichthys spilopterus | reverse complement strand
CTTGCTTCCATTTTTGAATTCATAATAAGGACTTTGGTTGTGTTCAGCCTTAAGCTGAAGGGTATAGTAGGAATAGTTCTTAAGAGAAGTTAATTTTTTATAATAAACATTTAAACTCAACAAGTACTTTAGTTCTACTCATTTTTAAAAATTTAATATAGCTTCTTTTGTCCAAAGAAAAGTCTCCAGTCAGAATATTTTTTCACCAAGGTTTATAGGTGCATATTGCTACGCTTTGCCCTTGGTTAAATCTTCAGGGACAGGACTGATTGCCTTGCACATACTGTAATAATTAGGTACTGACAGTGGAATCAACCAATTAGGCCTTTATGTAACCAGTTTTGTGAGAGAAAAAGTTACTTTTAGCCTTTTAGGAAACCATAGATTTGTCTCTGACTGTGTAAATATGAGCCATAGTCCAATTATGTGGTACATATATATGTACCATACCATACAGGTGAATTATAGGTCAAATAAATGTTCATGTTATCTTCAAACTTCTAATAAAGCACAGAATACAACAATTTTTAATTGATGTTCTCACATACTTCTAAAATCCCATATGAGTGCTAGCACAGATTAGCATTATTGTAATGTAAGTGTGTTTTTCAAATTGTTGACTGTGTTTTAAAATGTATGGCCTACACCAAAGACTAGCTCTAATAGTCATGGTTCATTCTTGGAAAGCCACTGCTTTCTCTGTTGGTATTATAATAAAAGTTGACAAAAAGATAAAAAACCTGGAATGGTCCAAACCTGAATGGTCCAAAAGGCAAATAAGGAATCTCATACCAACATAACACACAATTAATTAAGTATTTATATCAGCTCTAGGTGTAGGCCTTTTAACAGTGTAAAACTGAGCTCTGTAGTTACCTTTTTTACATGATTATGAAATTTAATTATAGCATTGTTGGTCAACTGCCTAACTCTATAATTTCACTATTTGGGATTTAAGTTAGAGCAACTATTGTTTAATGCTGCCTTGCCAATATTGGAAAACCTAAGTTTTCTGTTATTTAATTGTAAATAATTGTATTGCTCTGGCAAAATTAGAACTGAACACTATGTAAAATTTGCATAATACTGCAGAAAGTGTTGTTTCATGACATATGAGGCAGAGACAAAATAGCTACATTTGCCTTTGCATTATAATGGTGTCTTAAGCAACTTCAGTGTCTTTGGGGTAGAGCTAATACTGTATGCACTGGTCCCAGAGCTTGTAACTTTAGCCAGGCTGTATATTTTCACCAGTGTGACAGAGCTATTCCCATCACACAGTCTCTGTGGCCATGCAAGCTGTGTGTGAACATGAGCTGGCTGATCTAACACTTGCCCTACGACAAGCGTATTTATGACTTCTTAGCAATTTCTCATAGCATCAAATAATTTGGTGGCCTAGCTGTTGCTACAGAACCCTTAACTAAATCTGCATTTGTGCAGTTCAGGTTGGCACAGTGAAAACACTGGCCTTTAGTCATTTGTTATTTGTCATTCCTGAAGCTTTCCTATACATCGGCTGCAGTCTGCACAGTCTGTTTATGTTTTGATGGATTTTCTCTAAGGATTTCTCTTCATGGAAGGTTGTTTCCATTACCACTGCCATGAGTCTCACTCTCTGTGGCTTTGATATTGATGCCTCATGCCTGTAATGGAAATGAAACCAAAATAGCTGGTAAGTTGATTAAAACATGCATAGTGTTTTACCTCTTGAAGTAGTCTTTAAGATTCAGCCAAGTACAATGCCAGCATAGCAAAGAATCTAATTATATATAATGAATTCTGGATGTTGAGGTGGCAGCACAGTGTTATGCCACTAAGCAGTTAGTTTATGACTGGTCAAATAAAGAAGCAGAAAGATAATCCACATTTTGTAGTCAGAGAGCAACTATAATCCACATTCCACAATTCAGAGAGCATTCTTACTAAACAGGAGCTTAGGTCTGTAATATTGTATGAATGTGTTATGCAGCGCCCACATCCTACATTTATACTGTCGTTCGGGGGCTTTGAATAATTTTTAATAAAAAAATATTCTATTGATCTTTACAGGGGTCTATTAATTTAAAAATGAAATTCTAAATGTGTCTAGAATGTCAAGCAGAACCATGATTCCAAAATGTCCAGAAATCAAGCCAAGATTGTATACTACAATTGGTATCCAGAATGTTTTCATACAGGTAGACAGAATATTTATCATTTAATAGCCTCTTGCAGTCCCCCAAACTTCTCCAAATACTGAATAAAATGTTTTACCAAACCATATAATTCATGTTCAAATCTACATTGTATAAATTATTACTATATAAAAATAATTAAGTATTATTTAAGAAATTGAAATAAAAATATTTAAGTAAAAAATATATTTTTATAACAAGTAGCTCCAAACTTTCATGTAGTGTAAATCAATTATTCCTGTATTGTATAGTCCTTGCTTTGTTTTTGCCAATGCCCTTGGACTTTCCACTCTTATCCCCCCGAGGTGAAGGGTAGTTTTTAATGCTGACGAGTGGCAGTGGAAACCCCAGCAGTGTAAAACTGGAGAGCCCCATGGGGAAACAGGGTCTCTGGACTTCATCTGAATTCTCTCAGATTGGGTTTCAGTGGCTGTGCTCAGGATCGCGCTTCAGGAAACTGGCTTCGATGGACAAAGGTGCAGCCACTCCCAAGAGACCAGTGTTGCAAGAAGCTTTTTGTTGCATTTCTGGGTTCCGCTGGGCTGCAAACGTTGGTGGCGGAGTCTGTGGATGACTAATGAAAATACACATACGCACAGGATATGAGGAGAATGGTCAATGTCACAGGAACACACTCTGTGTTCGCTCGCTCGCTCGCTCCCCTATGTTCAGCCTAAGAGAAGGAGGAGTACGAGGTCATTGTGTCGCTTTTCCTCTGATTCACTGAGCTGAACTGCAGTACTGAATGTCCAGTCCAGGTGCATGTGAACAATGCTCCATTTACCATGTGCTATATAATATATAAAACAGTATATATCCATACCATTCCCATGTGCTCACAATTCCTTAGTTTTTTCCTTTGTGCACTGGTATGAGAATCATTTGTTGCAATACAATAAATTACTATATATATATATATATAAATACAGGGATTAATTACACTTCTGTGCATTTGATTTGATTGTTTTTTTCTATTATTTCATTCCAAACTTTTTAAACAAATGATTAATTATTAATTTAATAAAATAAAAAAAATTAAAAAACATTTGCTTCCTAACAGCCTCAACCCAATGTATAGTTTACTCAAAAGTTACCATCAAGAGGATTTTTTTGATCATTGCTAACTGCTAACAAGAACTAGACACCATCAATATAGTTCCAGCTAGAAAATGTTTTTTACCTTTGACTCGCCGGTACCATGTCCCTGCTTCTACCATTGTTTTTTGAGGTTCTTGCACTAGGTTTTTGTCCTGTATATTGTACTCATAGTGGGTTTGGAAAATAACTAATACAACTGTTATTTTATCATTTATTCTCATTTATGTATGATAAGGCTAAGGGTGCCTACACACTACACATCTCATGAAAGACACAGTTAGTCAGCCCATGTGTGTTTTAACAAACTGAAGTACTTCTACACCACAATATGTTGCAACAATAGTTTGCATAATGTGTAACAGCTTGTACAATGATCCTATAAAAGCACTGCCAATAGAATAGGATGCGCTGGAGTGGCATATGAGCTCAAGCTCAACCTGCACAATGCCAAGTGTCGGCTAGAGGACTACAAAGCCCCCCAGGATTGAGCTGTGGAGCCGTGAAAACGTGTAGTCAGGAGTGATAGAGCAGGAGTTGTATTTGTTATCTACAATTGACAATCCAACATTAGTGCCTGATATCACTAATGCTCTTGTGGCTGAACGCATTCCAATGCAATGTTGGATGAGCAGGTGTTTACAAACGTCTGGGCATACAAGGCATATGCAGATTGTCTTAATTGTATCATATACTGCAACCAGTCTCCAATACAAATTCCTAATACATTAATGCATATACTGAAGTAATGATTTCTGTTTAAGTCATTTAGACAGGCCTCAAACCAGTTCATCTCATTGATGAACATCTGGATTAAACATCTGGCACATGCACTAACACCACATTGTTCTGCTTAAGCACCCTTTGTAGTTAGCATTTAGCGATCACTTATGCAGTTTCTGAAAAATGATCTACATCAGGATTTGGCAGGAAATTGTCTACGACTGCCACTCTCAGATGATCTAGAGTCTACATTTTTGGTGTACATCCCAGTTCAAATGGAGCTTTCACACCTGTCAAAACGAACCAAACCATAGGGTGAAAGCACAGACCAAAGCATCCAGGGGAACAGGGTGTGAAATTACCCAACCCAATGGGCCTGTACATAGACCAACACTTAAATTCCTTGTTCTCATATCTGTAGTCAGTTCCATTATTTTTGGAACCCTTTGTAAAAAAAAAAAAAAGTAATGTGCTTGAAGTAAAGTAACTCAATCTCAATCTCTTAGACTCTCTCTTAGACTCGCTCTTGTTGGCAAAAATAAAATATAATATAATATCTAAATTAAATTATTTAATTATATAATCTATATATACATATACATTTTATATCAATTGTTTAAACTTTAGTTGAAGTGAATTTAGTCTTAGAAAAAACTTTACTGAAGTGCATCATTAAAAAGCCTATAGGACACCTACATAAGTCTTGAATGATAACTGACACAAAGCCATGTTAACATTTTTAAAGGTTTATTCCACTAAGTGCCACTTGACATAAATGTTTCTTTCATCAGTTTCACGCCAGAAACTGTAGTGATAACATATCTTTGCTAAAATACGCATTTTTTTTAAATACGCATGTAGGTTACTGTAGATGTCATACAGCCTTATGAATGTTATTCTGCAGTAAAGTGTAAACAAAATCCAATCCAATAAGGAATCCTGATTTTCCTTTTTTTTCTTTCTTTTTTTACAAAACAAGGTGTCATGATTATAAGAACTCCTGCCTTTATTACCTCAGCCTGTCTTTGCCAATAACAATTAGTCTTCTGCTATAATCCTTTATAAGAATGCATAATACTAAGCGAGCAATCCAAGGCTACTCCTCAAAACATAATCTTTCCAGATCCTCAGGGTCCTGGCTTCACACTATTAGCATCTTCTCTTCAGTTCACACCACAGATTTTCAATGGTGTTTATGTCAGTGAACTGGGATAGCCAGCTTGATTCTGGGATCTTTAAATCATGTTTGTGACACATATCCATACCATTTTCTGGATCACGATGACCCAAATCTTGTACCATATTGTAACAGTAGCACTGTTAAGTGAAAATGGTTTTCCAAAGTACTCCTGAGCTTTTACACTTTTCACTCTTACATTGCCCCATCTTAACTTTTAAAATGTGTTACGTTTACACAATTCAATAACATTGGTCAGCTAAAATATTAAAAGTAATTTCTTTGTGTTTCTGTAAATTAAATTAAGGTTTAAGAGAATTTAAAAATTCAAATTTTTTGTTTCTACTTCATTTTACAAAATCTCAAATTTTTCTGGAAATGGGGTAGGTAAATAGTAAAACATTAATGGAAACACAATTCAGTAACATTTGGTTTTTAAGAATTTTTGTGGGTGCCAGTAATTGTGACACATGTGGTTTTGCAAAACATTTTATTACAGTTAAGGATCCTCATATACTGTATGTTTATATATTTTGAATTAAATACTCACAGATGCTTTAATTACCTTTTTAACCCATCTTCACCAAGGGTGCAAATGCTTATAGATCTAATCTTAACTTGCATACTAGGTGCTGAATAATATATGGTAGTTACTGTGTCACTAAATAGCAAGGCTTCAGAATAAGCTGGCATACAGAATTTACTCAGAATGTACTCAAAATTTACAGATATACTTCATGTTTAAAGTTCCATTTTTTTCTTTATGTCTCATGCAATTCATGTGTAAACACATACATTTTTGTGTTAATGTTGCATAATTTTAGGCAGGATTTTTTGTGTTTTCCATTTTCATTTTGTAGAGTTTCTAGAAATGAGTGCAGTGTCCACTGTGAGACATCTAGCTGTGTAATGTAATTTAGCTAAAATTTGCAATTCTTTAGTTGCATCTGTTTACTAAATGACAATCGCACCCCCGCCAAATCACTTAGATCAGCGAGGGACAAGCGTTGGAGATTCCATCCCCATGTGGAATCAAATACTACTCTAGACTCTTCTCATACATTGTTCCTCAATGGCGGAATGAGCTGCCCAGTGACACTAGATCTGCAGAGTCTCTCTCCACATTTAAAAAGCGTCTCAAGACTCAACTGTTCCGCACCCACCTCAGCACATAGGCCTATCAGTCACATACAAACAATTGGTACCTAATAACCGACTAAATGTCCCCCAGATAATAATGTTCCACTTAGTTTACTGTAGCTCTTGTCATCTGGATTCATTGTAGTAGTTGGCTGTCTGTAGTTATTGTAAGCACGTGGCATATGTATTTGTTGTAGTAGTTGGCTGTCTGTAGTTATTGTAAGCACGTGGCATATGTATTTATTGTAGTAGTTGCTGTCTGTAGTTATTGTAAGCACATGGCATATGTATTTATTGTAGTAGTTGCTGTCTGTAGTTATTGTAAGTGCTTGGCATATGTATTTATTAGTAGTTGCTGTCAGTAGTTATTGTAAACACTTGGCATATGTATTTATTGTATTAGTTGCTATCTATTGTTATTTATTTTACAATTAAGAGAAATGTGCTGGACTTCATTAACACACTCACTTCAATGTTGCCCTATGCAACACTAATGCCTGATTGATTCCTCTGTCCTGGAAGTTGCTTTGGATAAAAGCGTCAGCCAAATGAATAAAATGTAAAATGTAATCAAATGAGTGTGTTACCTAAGATGGACTGAATAATCAATCAAGAGGTTTTTAATCCTTTTGTGCTGGCTGCCAAGACAATTGTTGTTTATAGGGGTTTGGTTTCTGAAACTATGAACAAAGGTTTCACTAACTGGTACACTGGTGGAAAATCTCCTGATATCCCTTTTTTTATTTATTCTTTAATACCATGCTGATGTGCTTGGCTCTAGGATCTCTAGAATCTATAATGTATTCACACAGGTCTGTCACTGCTGGAGAACCAATTCTAGCATAGGGCCTTGTGCATCCTCCCATGATCAGAGTAACAGTTTTATCATGTATTGTTTATATAAGAAGCTGTCATCTCTACCTCTCTCTGACCAGGTGGATGACCTGCATGGTTTAGCACTCATGCTGTGGCTGGTTCTGCATGGTGCTGTTGATTCTCCCCCGCTAGCTTCCCAACTGAGTGCTAATGACCCGAGAACACTTACAATAACGTTATGCCCTCTCCTCCCCCTTCTTTCTCTCTCTCTCTCTCTCTCTCTCTCTCACACACACACACTAGACTGATGGTTTTACCACTTGTGCTGTTAGTGTTTGAGTGTCCCTGTTTCCCCTGGTTGACAGAAAGGGCTCTGTTTTGCCGTCTGTATAAATCATCATGCCAACTGGTTTAAAGCCGTTCACCTAAACACTTGTAGGAGTCGGTAGCGTTTTCCTTCCCTCTGTGTTTGGTAGAAACAGGTGAGAAGTCTTGCTGAAGGACTGTCTAAGAGATTGAAGAGGAGGAGAAATAAGAGAATGTTTGCAGCAGCTATGAGTTTCACTTCCCTCCAAATTACATATCATAAATTAAATGTGTTCATGCACCATTTCTTATGGCTGATTTATGAGAGCTTTTTAAACAAAGTGAGAACGTGTACACTTGTGTGAGTGTGTGTGTGGGGGTGTGTGTGTTCATAAATTTTCCGGTCAAAAAAGTCCTGACCTTGTAGAAAAATCTTAGTAAAAAAGACATAAGACCTAAACTATATTGGTCAACAGAATGACTCTGATTTTCTTGAAGTGTTTTTTTTGTTGCTGATGAAAGTTACAGATTTCACTTTTTAACACTATAAGAGCAAAGCCATTTATTGTTTTGGAAACAGAGGCTTTAACTGATGTAAGGTTTAGGGTTTAGCCCTGATATTAACATTGACATAAACATGTCATAAACATGACAGATACTTCAGTGTTATGACAGTTTATATCACATGTTAATTTAAAATCATGACATCATACAGATATACATATTTATTATCTGTCAGTACAGTTAAACATTTTGGTTGTATGACACTATTGAAAATAATCTGTCATGACAACTCATGTTGGCATATGATATCTACAGTAATACGTTTGTTACCTGGTATGTCAACATTATGTCACAAGTGTTACTTCTTTTTAAACATAGGTAGTTACACACACACACATCTGGACTGGAACATATGTATGGAACCATGTCTTCATATTGTACAAAGCATGTGTGTTTGTGTGTATTTGCATACTTGTGTATGAAACTCATGCACATAATTATGTCAAACCACTCCAGTTCCACAAAAGTTGGAATTGGATAATGAGTGATGTTAGGGTTGGTAATGGGGACATGTGCACTGAGACAGAGTATAAAAATTCACTCCTGCAGTTAAATGCTGCCACCTGTGCACCATACAACTGCCAAAGAATGAAAGAGAGAGTGGGGGTCAGGGGAGGGTGTGGGAGAATGAGTTTCCATTCCTCTTCCCTGTGTAAGCTACTCATTCACCCATAATCTAAAAACAATAATAGCAATATATGTATTCAGAGACCTGCTTTCCATGTCCCATTGCTTGTAAAGTATACATTTCCACTCTGTACCTTTATCCTCTATTCTCCCCCTCTCTTCTTCTCTCCACTTTTTAGCTTCAGCATCCACAATGTCTGAGTGTGACCCTGTACACTAAGGTCAAGTGTGTAGAGCTTAATGAAAGTGTGTGGAAATTTGTAAGGTAAATGGAATCTCTTTGGAAACGATCTTTTACAAAACGACGTTTGCTGCTGTAAAGTAACCTAATACAAGCAGCTATAGGGCTGACCTGAGAATGCTTAGCCAGACACGACCATAATCCATCATGTCTTCCAATCACAAGTGCACCTTAATGGCTGTAATAAGCAGAATCTGCCCTATAACGCTCATTTGAGAACTTTCTGGTTAATGTTTGAGACTTTTTTTGCAATTCAGGCTGGCAAGGCTGGGCTGTATTTTCTAACATTCCACCTGTGAATGTAAGAGTGTGTGTTCTGAGCTGCGGCTGGTCACCCACAGAGTCACCTTCATCTGGACACTGCATTAACCCTCTACTGTGACCAATCACATCAATCCATCGCAGCTCCAGCCCTGTTCATTCATCTTCATCTTCATCATTCTCTTAGGCCTCCATGTGGTTTCTCAATCCATGAATGCCCACACACACGCACACTTTCTCACACATATACACACAAGCTCCTGTCTGGCTGCCATTCCAAATGAGCCCTGCTCTGATCACTCTCAGGTGGAATATTTGCAAAGTAACACAAGAAGCAGTGTGTGTTTTACACATTGGATGTATGGGAGTCCAAAGAGAAAGTCATCTTAAATCTAATTGATATAGCTGATATTTCTTCAGACTGTTGTAAGATTATTATATGATTATTTAACTAATTCCTAGACATTGTTACTTGATTTAGTAGTTGTATTTAGTGAACTGATTTTACTGGCCGGTAATACTGCTTGCATTCCTGCAAATTTTTTAGAACAATGATCTCCCACTAGAATGAAATCATTTAGCTTAAAATAATAAGTGAAGTAATTGTATAATAATTTTACAACACTTTTATATTTATTTTTTTAGATGATTTCATTTGCCAGTGTAGTATTTTTTGTTGCAAAATGCTTGGTACTTTCATGATATTACAGAATAATACAATACAACCAAATACACCAGTGTTTAAGAAATAATTATAATTCTTATCAGTGAAGGTTGTTATTATTAGTAGGCTATGATTGCCGAATTAATATCCAATAGTAGTTTTCAAATTATATATATATATAATCATATATACTATGAATTATTGTGTAGCAACAATTGGCTTTTTTACTTTGAGCTGCTGAAACTACTCTTTATGGTGAGAGTAACTGCTAGTATTAAGTGCATGCCAGTTTAATTGCCAGTATTGAATAATTGCTGGTATTAGAAATAATATTTCTTGTTTTACTTTTTTCTTTCCTGTTGTAGAAAAGCAATAAAATATTTAAGGCTAATCACAGTTGTGATATTATCCATGATTACACTCCTAGTGTGCTAGGAAAAACACTTTTGTAGCCTATCATGAGAGTTGTAAAATTAAGTGCTTGCCTTATGTGAGTGAAATGTAGACATGTCCAATTTGTGACCCTCAGGGAGCCACTCATAATTGGGCAGGATTACTGAGTTGTGGTCTTTGGACAGAGAAATATATTCTGATGACAGACACTTCCTTCTGCTGTGCTCTAAACTCCTACAACTTATGTAAGATACTGAACACACGAGTGATGATAAAAATGACTAAGACCATCACCACGCCCAACCACACACATCCGTCTTGCTTCAGCACTATTTTATTGCTGTCAAAGCACTAAATTTCCCCTGTGTTTCCATCCTTTGCTCTCTTGTCCTTCCACTCATCTCATGACATCTCTTCCTGTCCTGGCCCCACTGAAGGACTTCCTCACTCACTCATGAGGCCACACCAGCCCTTTTTGGTATTAAGGACACCCAGATTTTATAGGTGTTTTCCAGGAATTTTGTACTGCTTTCTATTGTTTACTTAGGGAGATGCTGGGTTATCAGACATTCTGATGGCATATAGTGACCAGCATTTATGTCAGCAGGAAGAACAGCACTCTGCCTTCGTTAAATGTGGTAATCTTGGGCAAAGGTAAATTTATTTACTGATTATCAAAACAACATATTTTCTTTTTTAGATTTAGAAAAATGTCGTATACGTAAAAATATTAAGCTTTTATTGGTTGTACTTAATAATGTTTTAGCTTTACAATATTGTTAAATAAAATGTCCTAAAAAATTACAACATTTTAATTTTTTCAACATGTTTTGGGGTATAATTTTATATATTGAGTGTTGCATTGTAAAGTGTTGATATATTAAGTTGGCATACGGTATATTGGTTGAAGTATAGTTAGGTTTGTTAGGTCTATATATCTAACCTAAGTTGACATTTAACTGGTTTTAGAAACTGAATGTTTTAGTTTGGCTCTATTTTTGTTTGATCTTATTTTTAAAAGATGTTGTGCTTACTGCTCTTATCTATGTATAAAGGCTATCTAGGCCAATGCTAAGCTCAGCTCTAGTATCAGCCAGGATGGATGACTCAGGATGCTGTGTCAGTGACGTTCAACCTCTTTTTTCTGTGTTTGTAGGACATCCTGAGATGCACGTGATGGTGAAAAAGAGGATTGGTCATTTGTTCTTTGTGGGGTCATTGTGCAGAAATGAACATACGTAAGTGAATTACAAAGATACAGCACTGCATTTGGTGTGTAAAGGCTTTGCAGTGGGGCATTTGTTTCAGTATTGATGGAGAGTGTGAGCATGTATGCCTTACATATGAAGATATAAATGGCAGGTCTGGTTAATTAGTTGTTAATGGACAGGTTACGAATAATTAATCTGATTGGTCTTTAATAGCAACACGCACACATACACATACATACATATGTGACAAAGCTTCTCATTATGCAATGCGTTACGGGACAGTGGTGTTCTGGAACAGCTCTAATTTCCCATCATTGATTGCCTGGCTTCCTGAAATAATAAACGCAGTGACTGCTCCGGATGGGATCTAGTAGGATATGTTTATTTCCTTTATACGTTTTTTTGCAGTAATGACTCACACATGGAAAGGTACGGGAGGCCAGTGTCGACCGACAGCATTTGATGGTTCTGATTTTGGCATCTTAAAAAAAAAATCAATGGCTTATTGCTTTGGTAAAACAATGACAGAATAGAACATTACATCAGAATACTAAAATAATTTCACAGTTTTCATTCTTCCCCTTTGAAATGAAGTTAACTGTGTTGTCAGCTTTTTTAGAGTTCTCCATCATTTATGATAACAATGAGGTTTTTAATAGGCAGGCAGAAGAGCTATGCACCAGGAGACATTTTTGTCTATGCGGAGTACAACATATCAAATCTAAATCTTTTTGTTCTTCAAGAACTCTGCATCTGTCATTATCATTTCTGCATACAGTCAACTTTCTCAGTTGAAATGTATGTTGAACCAAAATTGTCAGATATTAAGCACAGCCTACACTTTCACAATTCCCCATGTTTTTGAATAAAAATGGGGGAGGGTGGAATTTCAAAGATCATCTGCTCTGAGCCACTTCGTGATGGCTTTGGAAGGTCATTGTATTATGTGGTAAAGTGGTAAAGGTTGTACAAGCATTTGAACTTGAATGTGACTGTCCTATTTAGCAAACATATAAATGGATTAGTGTTTCCTGGACAATATGAAGAACGCTTAGTAAGAAGTAACCAGTAAGCTAATTAAACACCTCAAACAAAGTAGTGAATCAAATATTTTGCAGTTGCATTAGGGAACCCCATCTGCCCCACTGAGGCACTCAGGTCCACAGAGTAGTGCACAATGTTATGACAAAATCCTGCTCAGGTCCAGGATGTTAAGATCAATGTGAGCACGGTCCAGAAGGGGAGTGGGGAGATGAAACAATGGTGCTGTGGCACAGTAGAAAACAACCAGATCTAGTCTGAGTATGCCCTAAAAATCACCTGAAATCAGATTTTTGTGAACACAAAGAAACATGTGACTCGATTGACACTGCATTTGGTCGTATTGTGAATGACAATAAAATCCACAATGCTATGTGATTGGTAAATAATTGGCAATAGTTGTCAAGCAACCTAACACTTACTATGAGTAGAAAAATGTTTTTTAACTAGTGCATTATTGCAGTATTCAGCTGATGTATCTGGCTCAATATATGTTTACATTGAAGCAATAAGCCACTGCACATTATAGTGTTTTTATTATTGATAAGGATATTTCTAGGCATGATGTGAAGAGTTTTATAAAAAGGCAAACAACATATATTTGATATAATGCACTTTTTAATTAATAATTTAAATGGTTAATAACAACTGGAATGAAGAAGTTATTCAGCCAATAAAGGTAGTTCTTTTAGAGCGTGTTATTGTTTCCAAACTGCTGACAGAAAGGTCATGTAATACACAGGGACAGCATTCAAATATACACATATGCCTCCTCTCTCATTTAAGACCTTCTAAAGCTGAAATTCACAGCAGAAATATTTAAATGTGGAGGTGATATAGGTCAGTAACACCTTCTGGATTCCAGATATCATCCATTAACAAGGAAATGTCTGTCCTTACTGCTACCTGACAGCTCTGTGCTTTGATCTAAATAGCATGACCCAGGGTTAGCATTCTCATACATAGCAATGCCTTTGCACCAAAAAGCGTTCCTCTGTTTGCGTGTCAAGGTTAGAATGTACACCACGGTGACCACTGAGGTTTGTGGGGAAAAAATCACACTCACTCAGTGCCGCCACACTAATCTGTAGTAATGGATACACTGTGAATGATAAGTGGATTGAATTATGAAATTTTCATTCATCGGCGTAATTTCCTATAATGTATATATTCCTCCCTTAATTAGATGGACTGCACGAAAGGTCATGTGCAGTTGTATGGTTAGGCCAACATTATACTTTCAAATGAAGGGTGAATATGAGAGAAAGAGGAAAAGAGAGAGAGAGAGAGAGAGAGAGAGAGAGAGAGAGAGAGAGAGAGAGAGAGAGAGAAGATGGAAGATGTGTGGCGAAAGGTTTCTTATGAGCAATTCTTATTAGACCACAATGCTGTATAAACCAGCAATCTTATTTATAGCTTATAACACTGCGCTGAAGCCAATAACTATCAGCCTTGTTAATTGTATTAAGTCAGTTTGTCAATATTATTTCTAAGGCTAACATACTTTTTGTTTTATTGAGCTTTAATGAAGCTGGCTTGGCCAGTTCCTCACTCTGAATGTTTTTTATGTAGATTCATTACATTGCAGTTACACACATGTAAACAGATGTGATGCGGACTGTGCTGCTGCTGATATCTTCATAAGGTTAAAGAGGACAATACGATGCTTGTTCACTGAGGGTGCTCACGAGTTTAGTCAGCTGTAGGTATAAAATAATCAGTTAATCTTTCCAGAGTGGTTTGAACCTTTTCCATGCCAGGGTAGGAAATATGTAGTATTTTTTCAATTGTAATAAACCTAGCTTAAATGAGTATTTTGTTGGTGTAATGTCTTAGCTCAGACCATCAATCAACTGCTCTGGTTTTTCTTTACATAACTATCTGCAGCTCTGCAGGGTTAGAACAGCAGCTATGGTAAGGTAATGCTAGTCAGTGCTTTTTCAAATACCCCAGTTATAAAGCTTGCCTACCTATATGAAAACACTAT
>JBBPDA010000021.1:10043123-10062121 GCA_037974385.1 Arnoldichthys spilopterus | reverse complement strand
CACACACACACACACACACACACACACACACACACACACACACACACACACACACACACACACACACACACATTTAGAGCCAGCAATCAGATGATGTTCCAGAAACCCTTCCAGTGAAAAGAGTGATGCATTGAGTTTGATTTGCTTGATTTCCACATGAATGAAATATTACATCAGCAATAATCGCCAAATCAGTAAACTGAAAACCAAAATTGTGTCTTGCTTTACCCTGACAATCCCCTATAGATTATCTACTGATATTCAAGTCATTAATAAAATATTTGGTATAAGTTGATTCTGAAAAGTGTGAAGGGTAGTGTGAAGATTATAAACATATATCATGTATAAAATCATTTTGCTGTAGGTGATGTAATGTTAGTAGTCTGTCCAATAATTTTTAATGGTTAAGTGTGGAGTCCTTTCCAGGTAGGTAATTAAATCCCAGTCAATTGCATGGAGGCCAGTGCATTTACCCAGCGTACAACACCATAAATGTAGTTTAGGTTCACACACCTAAAAAGAAAAACGCCACAAGGGCCCATTTGACTTCATTTAGAGTTCCTAAAATACTTTTTAATGCATAGAAGTTTACATTTTGGAAATGTAACGTGTAAATATCAAGAAACTAAAGTTTCTATACCAGTTACACTCGGTAAAATAAAAGTGCTAAGATGGGTTCTAAGCCATAAAAGCAAAAGTCCATAAAGAAACTTATAAATTCATACTGAAAACTTACTGAAAATGAAGCTTACATTAAGCTTACATTAAACAAAATAAATTAATTAATCAATCAATTATCAATTAATCAGTTAATATTTTGTAGCATGCACTATTACTTCTGAGTGTATTGCAATTAAAGCATTTCTCATATAGGATCCTTGGGGGTAATGTTAGTATTACAGTTAGTCTTCATTTAAACTCAGAGGAAATTTAAGGTGTTCTTAATAGAAATTTACTTAAATATACATTATAGACAATGTAGGAATTTACAACGCATCAGCAGAATGAAATCCTACAAAGCTCTCTAAATCAAATGTATGTATTTTGATGTTTTACCTTTTATTGATGTAAAAGTGTACTTTTTCAAAGTGAACTGTACTTTGCTGTACTTTTCTCAGAGTAAATGGAGAGGGAGGTTGGTGAACAGCGAAGAGTGGAAGATTGTTTATAATTGAGGAAACCATGTTAGCATACCAGGGTACACCCTTAGAATGATAAATCAATTTAGCAATGCTACACAGTCAACACCGCACCAAATCTTTGGACTCAGAGGATTGACATTTTTGTTGGGAAAGTTTCCACTCCTCCTGAATGAGTCCTTTCTCAGACTGGCACGGCGGGCAAAGGGGCACAGGGCTGGCGGCACAAGCTCCGCTCAACTTAATGTGGCATGAGTTTCTGGTCGCCCATCAAAGGGACAGCAGCTCAGTGTGTGTGAAACGAGGCAGGATGAGCTCAGCCCCGATGAGAGAGAGAGAGTGGGAAACACTAGCGGAACCTGCAGTTTCTCACTGCATTCCACTCTTACAATGTGCCTCCTTCACCATGGAGAAAGTTTTTCTACTTATCAACACTGTAATCAGAGAGGTGTGGGTCTCTGTGTGTGCAGCTGTTTTTGTAAATTTTACTTCAGAGGTACAAGACCAGTGCACCAGTGAGTGATATGTCAGAGCATATAGATTACCTTTATTACTGTCTATATTATACACGCACACAAACACACCATATGTAAATATATATATATTGTAAGGGTTGGTGCCCGGACTTCGTGACTGCGCTGTGCCGCGCTGTGCCGGGTCGGCCGGGGGGCACGTCGCCATGGTTACGGCAATCATGCTTATGTGTTTTACCTGGGCCAAAACCCTTTTAGCACTGGTTGTCTGACCGGGCGGCGCGGAGTCCTTGTTCCTGTTGACTGGTGTGGCTGCTTGTTTTAGCCACACCGGACTCGCGCCGGTAATTTGGTAAAGGTTCTGGGTTTTAACTTAGGGTCTCCCTTTCCTCCCCCTTTCCCTGTTTGCCCCAGCAGAGAGGTCTGAGCAAGGCTCAAGTGGAAACTTTTATTCCTCAACTCGGCGAGTCCCCGCATACGGCTGGGGCAGCTAGTTGGCTCGCACCTGCTTCCAGGGGTTCCTTTCCTTACCCTTAAATCCAGTAACCTTTTCCTTTACCGGCATTGCCTCCAGGGTGACCCCTAGCTTAGCCCGTGTTACCATCTCGCGAGCTAAGCTAACCGCTACATATGCTAGCTAGAGGGATCAGTGAGTAAACAGTGCCTTCCCCCTCACACATCCATGGCTGAACTGCCCTTGGGCAAGGCACCTAACCCTCTAGCTGAACAACCCCCAAAGGGTGCAGGTATGCAGCCCACTGCTCCTGCTCCTGAAGCAGAGGACAAATTCACTGTTCACAGTGTGTCTCACATAATTTGCCTTTAAATTTTAACTTAAAATTTTACTTTCAATTAAAAATAATCAGGAGTAGACAAAACAACAGAATTCTATGGAATTTGGGAGAATTTCTACTGGTTCCTTTGAAAATGTCCCAAAACATATAAATGATGTAGAGCAAAACTGAAAGAAATGTAGATAAATTAAATTTCAAATAAAATTTTCTTTGCAAGTGGCAAAAGGGTGTATATGACACTATGTCCTGACATTGTATAAAAACATAACTGTGTGTGTGTGTATGTGTGTGTGCGTGTGTGTGTGTATGTGTGTGCTGGTATTTACACTCTCTCCCCTCAGGGTAAGAGGGCGTTTGGCAGTCAGGCATAAGCCAGGGTGGTTATGCGTGTCACGGTCATCTTACCTCCATTCTCTAAATGTTATTGTTTTCTTTCAGACTACATTCCTGAATTAACACTACTGTGTAGTCTTCCATAATATTTGGTTGGTATTACATGGGGTAGGTTTTCCAGGTAAAAAATAATACAAAGCAAGTGGGATCATGGCTTATCTTACTGGGGTTAAGTGGCATTCTAGATATCACTTCCAGGTTGACATTCATCTTGGAACTCCTGAATTCCTTGTGAAACTTACTGAAAATGTACTAAGGACTTAACCCTTAAATGTCTAGAGGTAATATTGTTGATGTTCATTTTATTTCCAGTCCATGTGTATGGTTACACAATATAATTATGTAATTATCACATAATTTCTTTTGTCCAGACAGATTTTAGACTCTGTTCTATTTGTTTAAAAAATGACAGAAATATGACCAACATGTATGATGAATGAGTTTTCCACAAAATCCCTATGCACAGCAGTACCATACAAATTCATCATCAGTCATATATAGTGTCAGTGAGCTTCAAGTGAGAAGTAACTAAGCATATCATTACTGTATAGAAACATTATGACTTGCAAGTGAAAATAAACACTCACTTTAAAGTATCTTAAATAGCTAAAATCGTATATAGCTGATGCTGACTGTGGTTATTTATAGTATTTTTCACTTCGCTTGCAGTCTGTAGAATGTACACATGCAGGCACATCTTCTGGTAAAGATGAATCACATGCAGCTGTTTAGAAAAGAAGAAGCTGTTTTTTGTGTCTGGACTACCAGATATAGTAGCAAAGAGAATCTTGAGAGTTTTTCTGCTTCTTTCTTCTTTCCTTCCTTCATTGGCTCTCCCTCTTTATTTCCCCTTCTCCATCTTTCTTTCTGTGGTCCAACACCTGGACAGACCAGGCATGAAGGCATGTTGAGTCAAATACCTGCCGCTGTCAAGCTGTAAATTAAAACGAGGTGCAATTTCCTCCAGTCTAATTAGCAGTAAATTGGTAGTGTGTGTTGGTCCAGTCTGCCCCGGGGCAGAGCTAGGTGGCATGGAAGTGTTGAAATGAACGTGTCAAAGGATGTCTGTATTAAAAAGAGTGAGGCAGGGCCTACAGCATGGGGAAGAGGGAACTGTTTTTCACAAGTTTGGGAGTTTTTCAGGCACACTGCTCTTTGACTTGACAAAGTTGTGGTTATAAGTGGGTGTGGAACAACGAAAGGCTTTGTGACAAGGAAGAAGTGTAATAGCAAGTGATTGGGTTGCAGAATGTGACTGCATGCTTCAATGCTGAAGGTTTTCTTACTGGAACTCAACAGTACACACACAAGGAATGGGTGGATCACTACTAAAGTCAATGTTTAAGTCAAAGTTTGCAAACAACCAGCACTAACCAACAACACAGTCCAGCACTTCTCCCAGCCCTAATATCATTAGTGAATCGTGCCACAATATAATAATTATTCTTAATTACAATATTGTCTAAATATTGTGCAATACTGAATCATGAATTCTGTATTGTGATTTAACTGTAATGAGTGTTTCATGCTCATTTTGTTAATACTTCCAGTGCATGCTGTCATTAAAGCGAAAGTTGCATATACTAAATACAATAAATAAATAAATACTAAAAAAATCTGAAATTCATGTAAATATTTCACTTTACACCCAGTAGGACAGTCATTAGTACTGATGCAAAGACTATCAATGTATTTGACTAATGTTTAAACTTAGTAATGTTTAGTGTAAACATTTAAAAAATGTCAGTATAAGTATTTGATATCAAGATACCAGTAGTGGTACTTTGCATTAGGTAGAAATAAAAATCAGCTCTAATGCTTATCCCTAACAGATACACTGAGCAGGTGACTGTGCAATACAGGGTATGATATGGACTGTTCTGTGAATGAAAAGCAGCTGTAAGGCATTCTTTAACTATTTTCATTCTATAAAAGGAGCAGAGAAAGCATGTAAATGAAAACAGGAAAGCTAAAGGTGGCCCTCCACCCTAAACCCTCTCTCTCCCCCTTCTCTCTCTCTCTCTCTCTCTCTCTCTCTGAGCTAGACTGGAACGTGTGTATTGAGTGGATGATTATAATGGTAAAGTAACAGAGATGGAATCTGCAATAGAAAGCCTGTGTTTTCTGGAATGTGCTAAAGTTAAATGGCTGCTAAGCCATCTAGCCATAGCTCCTTCCACAAACACACTTGACTAGCCTTTACTTCATGCAACTCCTTCATTGCCAATGAGTCTTACTTTCTAATTGTGATATTTTCCTACTCAGCATCTGAACTAGTTCTTTATCCTCTATATGACCAGGGCAAGGGGAAGCTTAGGGGTGATTATTGGATTCTGGGTTTGTCCAGACTCTCTTGAAAGAAGAGACGTAAAGCCTATAATCCATTTATGTTGACCTTTCTCCCTCACCCTTCACTGCCAATGCTAAACACACAGGGCTGATGGATAGGTGTGGATTTATTGATGAGACAGAGTGCTTGAAGGAATTCCTGATGAGATCATCAGTGGTCTTCTGCCCTGAAGAAAGTGACAAGGACACCTTCTTTTTGTGGTCAATGATAGCCTAGTGGTTAGGATGCTGCCTTTGGGTTCGAGTCCCGGCCCGAGCACTACTGAGGAAGGTACCGTCCCACACACTACTCCCTGGGTGCTGTTGATAGCTGCCCACTAACCACTTATTGCCATTAAAAGTTCAGTTCCAAAGGAACATTTCTCAAGTGCAGTACTGCAAAGAATTTAGTTCTTTTTTTTTGTGGAAAGATTCAGGGAATTCAGAGAAATCTTCATCTGTGCATGACTTTTGATCCCTCATAAGAAACTGACATGTTGCTGTTTAAAATAGCCACATGGGCTCAGGAAGACCTGAAAAAAGACTTGTCACTTAACAATGTTGCATCAAGAAATCCATCCTGATACTCTATTCAGATTCAGATTCAGAAAACTGTATTGAAATTGTTCCTTACGGCAGCTCAGACAGACAGAAAATACAATGAGGCACTAAGTGACAAAGATTTAGAAAAATTAAATTAGAATAAAAATTGAAAGAATAAAATATAATATGATTTATAAAAAAGAATATAATTGCGCTTTAATCAAAAAACATACTATGTAAACATTCTTAACACTATATAGTTTTTATACACTGTAACATCATTTAACATTATATATACCTGATCAGTTACCCTATATACCATAACTCTATATTGTGTTAACAGCTGTATGAAACAGTATTGTGCTTTAAGTGAGTATTGCACCAATGAAATTGCACATGGGAAAAGGAGTATATTGCACTTCCCCAAAAGTTATATTAAGACTGTGTGGTATAAATATAAATGTAATATATAATTATACACAGTAAAAGATGCAGCAGCAAATTGGATGTTGCACATAACTGATAAATTAAAAATTAAATGTACTAAAATGTACAATAAATGTTATATACAATATGTACAATATATTATTGGATCTGGTTAGTGGTAACAGCTGGTTATGTAAGTAACTGAGATTCAGTAGATTCAGAATGCCAAGAGATTCTATTATGCAGAGACAAAGTCAAATTTCAGTTCCTTGCGGAAACACAGGTTCTCTGGACCTGAGCTCAACTCAGATCAGCTAGTTTTTGGGAAAAATGGTTCTTTGTGCCAAGGATGAAATGAACCATCCACACTTTTAGGAAGAAAATGTGTACAAGCCAACATATGTCATGGCCTGAAGGTGCATCACTGTTCACGGCAAAGGTGACTTGCATGTGTGTGAAGATACCACTGATACAGAGGTAAATACTAAGATTTTAGATTTAAGGCATGTGTTGACATTAAGGCAGTCTCTTTTCCCAGGAAGTCTGTGGTTATTACAAGTTCACAAGACAATGAGCAAGAATGGGCAAAATTTTCAATTTCAAAAACAATTATCCTCAGTTCCCAAAGGATTAAAAGATAATTAAAAGAAAAGTTGATGTTACACAGAGGTAAACATCCCAATTTGAGTGTGTTGCAATCTTTTCATTGTATTTTTGTCAATTAAATAAAGGTTACAAATACCAGAATATTGTTTTTGTCACGTTTCAAAATGTCTGAACCTTTTCAGAAATTGGTTTTGTACCTATTTTCATATATTTACTTTCATATTTATATGTGCACTGTTTCAAAATAAGAGTATAAGGTCATCAGTCACATCACCTGAAATACTTTAATTTGATAGCATAATTGGCTGGGGTGATATTGTCATTTTGTTCCTGCTCAGCTTTTGGTACAGACTCTTTGTCTGCATTTTGACCTGCTATTCATCTTCGGGATATTACACCTGTTGGACCATTGGCTGAACCTATTGTCTTTCATTGATTTTGCTTCTAAACAATGTGTATGCATTGGCCTCCATTCAGTCTCTGTCACTGCCTGTTTCAGTACAACATTACAGCACTGCCCATGTGTTTACTGCATCTAAGCTATTTCCTCTGCTGAGTGATGAAGAAAACTCAAACAAACTTCCTAAACTCATATATAGAGAGATTAATTAGCCTTATTTACTTGGCTAAAGTGGTTGGAATCTGTCGGCACATGCCATCATGTAATAAGGCACTGTGATTTTATTTTTGATTGATTTTATTAGTTTTTTAACCTGAAACGCACACTGTGTAGGTTAAATGAAAACCTGTAATTCATGACCACATAAGAAAATTAGATTTCCAATATTCTTTATTAGCTGAAGTTGCAGTAAAACAATTTCTATTTAATAAGCCACACTGGCATTTAAAATATTTAATCTAAAACCACTTGCCTTTTCAAATAACATTAATGAAATGCATCTACATCAATATGACTGGCTACTTATCACAATAAGTCATGCAAGATTATGCTTAGACATTTTGGTTTAGGCATGGCAGCAGCATCCAAATGCAATAGGAGTGCATTTGCCTAGCTCACATTGCTTGTGTAATAAAATGATTAATGTAAGGTGTTTTATTCCAATTTTAGAGCATTTCTCATCACATTATGATTACTAGATGTAAAGAGCAACTGGTTTGTTCAAGTGATGTAGATAATTTCAAATAGAAAACAAATTATATTACATTTTCACTTCTGGTGGTCTCTTTATTATTAAAGTGTGTGGTATTGGCATGCTGAGATCTACAGAACTCTTTAAGGCCTTAAGAAAACAAGTTTTTTTTTGTGTCTATAAACCTAGTAAATTGTTTAAAATAAATAATTTGTGGGTTAATTTAGATCCAATCACCTGGGGTTGGGTTGCTGCCTCTGAGACTAGACAGCTAGCAGACACTGATTCAGCTATGAATTCTGCATCAAATGCATCATATCAAAGAGTGCTTGAAGATAATATGAGGCCATCTGTACCAAAGTTGAACCAGATGTGGACTTTTCAACAGGATAATGAACCTAAGTACACTAACAAATACACAAAGGAATGGCTCAAAAATACTCCTTGGAATGTTTTGTGGGATTTGAAAAGGTCAGTACACATAAAAGAAACCTCAGACATCTTGAACTCAACTGAAGGACTTGAAATGGAGAGAATTTTCAGCAAGCTGATGTTTGCGACTGGTGGACATTTCTAAAAAATGCAGAGACATTTTTTCTGATAAAGTGGACAATACTTGCTTCTAAGACCAGCCATGCACTTACTTTCTTAACAGAAAAACATTTATATCTGCTGATATTTATATGAAATGAATGATTGACAAAGTGTAAGGTTAGGCCCAGGATACTGGTCTTGTTCTTGTTTGTTCTCCTTGTCTGGTTTGTATATGAAGCCACGTGACTGTCATCACACCTGTCTTATTTATAGTCTCTTCCCCTTCACAGGTGTTTGTGGCCTAGGTTGAGATTTTGCACCCTTGTGTATGCACTAGTTGGTGTCCTTTCTCTGTTGCCATTTGTCTCTGTTATGTTATGTAGTTACTTGTTGTTTTGTTACTGTGGTTCAGTGTAATAAATGTATACACTGCTTACTTCACTCACATCTACTTCTTGGAACCAAATCCTGACATAAAATCACCTTTCCTTGTGGTTGTGTTCAGATAAATTATCTTTATCTACAGGCACTGAATAAAAGAATGAAATGTTTGCTTGTTTAAATATGTTGGAAAAATGACTGTTTGCATGGGCATACTTTCTTAAATGACTGCAGGTAGATAAATGGACAGACAGACAGAAAATCAATAGATAGATAGATGTTCCTTCTCTTCAAAATCACTGAATGACACATTCAGATTTTACAAGATCAAGAACCACAAAACCACAAAACACCACTCTCTTTAGCTACCTCTCTGGGACCAAACTGACTGGAGAGTAATTGTTATATAACAATCCTAACACTTTCCAAGGTTCAGTGATTTATATCAGCAGCAGAAGTCTTTCAGAGGAGCAATCAATCTTCTTCACTTCTAGTG
This sequence comes from Arnoldichthys spilopterus, assembly GCA_037974385.1. Taxonomy (NCBI): domain Eukaryota; kingdom Metazoa; phylum Chordata; class Actinopteri; order Characiformes; family Lepidarchidae; genus Arnoldichthys; species Arnoldichthys spilopterus. Next base: position 10,052,917 of record JBBPDA010000021.1, on the reverse strand, counting down.
CTGGGTTGTCAAATTTTTTGGCGCCTTTTCTTTTTTACTAATTATACTTATCAGCTACTTATCAAGGTAAGGAGTAAGGATTGCTGGGGCAGGTAAAACAGTAAACAGTGCTATTCTGTATCCCTTTAGGACAGGGAGTAGTAAATACAACTCTAGATTGATTTTACCTCAGAGCCACTGTGTCATAAAACTTCTCTTGCTGCAATAAATCTCCAGATCCTGGCAATTGTTCTGCTAGTAAAGATCTACAGTAAAGTTAGATACTGCTTCTTTACCAGAACATATCTTTTAAAACTATACTCATATCTCTCTGTGGAGGGATTATAGAGACCTTATTCACACCTAACATTGTGTGGCACATGTCAACCTCTATCCAAGCCCAAAGTAGTGATCAAAGCTTACCAGGCAGCCTTTCTTCATGCTGCTTAATAAGATTTTAATGAGAGGACCAGCCCACCCTCTGTTTCTGTGTTATAGTTACTTTCTCTCATTTGCCAGCCTGTTTATCTTACTTAAAATTTGGATAAATTTGCAGTTTTCTGTACATTATTTATTTCAGCAAACCTTTATACTGAGGTTCTTGAAAGTTTAAAATTTATTTAAAAACCATCCTTTTAAAAGTTAAACATTTCTTTAACCCTAACCAGCATCTTCTTCATGGAACCAAAGCAATTCTAATCCAGCGTCACTCTAGTGATCCTTTTCTTAGAGTATTATCTAGTTTCAGGTGGGATAAAGTGTGTATTCAATAGTGCAGCATTGAGCAATGTCAGTTTATGAAGGCTGTGGGCCTGTAAATGAGACAGAAGGGTGCTTGTAACATCTAGCATTCACTCCTGTGGGCACTTTCACTTAAAGGGGGAAGGAGGAGGCCAGAGAAATGGTCTTTCTGGCTTTAGTGAAGTTTATTGTTATGTCTACTTTTGGAGGTGTAACCTTACATGCTGGGTAATGGGCAACATTCAGTAACTCCTCCTTTCTCTCGATCTCACGTGTGCTCTCATTTTCTCACTCTCTTGGGTTGTTTGGTTGACTGATTCAAGGTCTAGTCTAGAAAAGCCCTGTAGTTCAAGAGAACAGAAAGTGGTACACATTGTAAAACAGCAACATTTGGGATGTTCTCACCTTCTTCACATTCCAGAGTTGTTTTGTCATCTGCTGGCTTAACAATCATACCGTTCAAGCCTGCTAATAAAAGTTTCAACACTTAAAAAGGTATTAGTTTTATGAGAAAACTAAAACATTATTAGGATGTTATATATTGAATTACAGTGACTTACACCATTAACTACAATTGTGTATTGATTTATATTGTGTATCTATAGACTAAAGTCTGTAGTTACAACATTTTCAGTTCTTCTGTTTTTTTTAATCTGAAGAAATGTCAAAAATGTGTTAGAATGTATAAGTTCTTTCCACACAAAAAAGCTCTTTTCATTAAATTCATCAGTTGAATCAAATTCAAACCAATTATAACAAAATATCTTTTTCCAATTTCCAAACCAAAATGCAATTACATTTTTAGAACACTGTGTGTTTACCGCATTGCTTAAAGAGCAACAACTGAGAAGCAATTCATATTCAGTTTTACCATGTTGTTGTAGTCACAGGTGGAACCTGAGACTTTATAGGTTAAGCTGTCAACAGCATTCGTCTTAAAAGGGACATGTGGTGCACTGATCAAAAAATGGACATGATCTCACTCTCCTTTTTCCTTAGCTCTAAATTTCTGTACTTTGCAAACATGTAGTGACATGGTACATGTTGTAAAAGCATTTTTAAGGGGCGGAGCATGTATGTCATTGTTTGTGTTTTGACGTAAGGTGGCCCTGCATAAATAAAGCGAGTGATTGATGGATTTCAGGAGGTTGCGGTTTACACATGGACAGGGCACAGAAAGTGCTGCAATTCCAAAATGTTTTGACATTCTAGTTTATGTAAGTATAAGCTAAAACTGCTGACATTCCTCTCTGTGCCCACCAGCTAAAAGAGTCTAACCTAGGGGCAAGATTTCAAACAGACATAAATGTGTTATTGTACATTCAGTGTGTTATTGAACAGAGCTGTTTTAAGCAGGGGATTTATACAGTTACATTCAAAACCATACATTAGTGGAGCTCTGCATGCTATTTTAATGGAAGTTCTCCTGTTATGAGATTACACTCAAAAATGTCAATGAAGAGTTTTACTAAGCACTAATTTGAACTTATGTTTTTGCTTTAAAGAATATGCCAACCATAAAGAACATCTGTCCACAAAAATGAGGGCAAACTACTGGATGACATGTGGCTCTTCTTAGTAAATCTTTCATGGGCTGTTTCACTGGTCACTTTCACATAAGCATGTTTTTTAGAAGTGCGGTATGCATAGCTTCTTTAGGTCAGCGTACAGTACAATACTATGAACAATGTATTAGAGGTGCACTGACCATGGATTTTTATGGCAATTCTATTTCTTTACAGCCAAGCTGTAATTTTGGTTTACAGCCAAGATGTAATTTTCTTTAGAAGAACCAACTTTTACTTCTCTAAAGAGTTCATGGATGAGTCCATGAATGGTTCTTTAAAGTGATATTTAGTAAATGAAATTTGTGCAAAAACCTTTTTTAAAAGTTTTAACAAATAAATGTAAAGTTTCTTACTCAATATTTTTTACTTAGAATCATACTTCCAAGCCAAGAACCCTTCCGGAATTTTTATTTAGGTTGTTGAGGTTATCTCAACACCCTTTCAGATAAAAGAAACTCTATAGTCAACACCAAGCCTATGAAATATGCTCAAGAAAAATATTCAAGCAGAGGTTGGTGTGGAGGTTCTTAAAGCTTTAAAAAGGTTCCCTACACTCATACATTTAATCCATTAACTGAACCATTCTTTCGGGAACCAAGAGCATCACTCCAAAGAACCCTTTCATCACTTGGTTGGTTGTTTCACATTGAATCATTGAATCATTTTCCTTGATTTGGGTCAGACCACTGCTCTGTGTGTGTCTTTTTGTGTGTGTGGAAGGTGATTAGCTCTGACTGCAGTGGGTTAAAGACCTGCTTTTGTGTGCAACTGAAAATCTGATCTGGATTCTGCTAATCCCCCTTAACAGCTGTGAAATACTCTTTTTCTGAAGTGCTTGGTTTAAACCAGAACTTTTTTAGCCTCACACTCGCACAGTGTGGTTGCTTCTCATAAGGAATTTTAGCTCTATTTTACTAGCCTAATTAGTAATCTGGATTTAGATTTAGGAAAGACATTAACTGAGCAGTTGAACCAGTACTAAAAAGAGCAGGCATGTAACTTGTGGTAAACCAGATTCAGAGACTATACTAATTCTGGTAGTGTAGAACCTAGTATGAATAAAAATACCAGTTTACAATCTTAAAAACAATGGTCCATAAAAAGGTCATTTAGAGCGATGCTATAATAAAAACTTTGGTTTCATAAAGAACCTTCCAGTGAACTATTCTATAAAATATTTGTAAAGAAAATATGACCCTAAAGAGTAAAATTTGAAGAATAAGAATAAAAGAACAAAATAACCCTCATATACTGTAAAGGTTCCATATTAATGAAAGATTTTTATAGAACTATATTACAACGTTTTCTCATATAAACTATGTGTTTTGTAGTAGAAGTACAGCCACATAAAAACAAAAAGTATGCCAGATGGAAAATGTTTGAAATATTTCAATTTAACAAGCAAACATTTCACATTCTTTAATACAGTGCTTACTCAAACAAAATCACAAGGTAAATCATCTTTATTAATATTTATTCAACAAATAAAGATATAGGGTTCTGTGGTGAAAGTACATACACTCGTGGCCCCAGTAGCAAGTACTGCCCCTTTTATCAAACAAATTTTTGTAAGTATTATGCATAAATGTCCATTGGTCTCTCAAATCGGCTTGCTCAAATTTCACACAACATTGCAGTGAAAAACCGTCCTAGGTGAATTGCCTAGTGTGCCCAGGATCATTGTGCTTCTGAAAGGTCCACCTTGAAAGGTTTAACTTTTGGATAGATGACCTCACATTATCTTGAAGCACTCTTTAATAAGATACAGAATTTATAGATTAATCAATCAGCAGCAAAGGCACTTCAAACCATAACATTTCCACTACCATTTTTCACAGCTGGTATAGGGTTCTTCTCCTAAGAAGCTGTGTTGGTTTACCCCCAAAATGTGAACTTTTCTGTGGCCAAACATCTCTGTCTACATTATTACAAAAGGCTTGGTCTTGGCTTTTCCTGACATGCTTCCTACATAGGTCAAATTTGTCTGCTCTCTTTCTAAATTTAGGTCTACACTAAACACGTTCACATTTTCTTGAAAATAGCTGCATTAATTACCTGATGAAAGGCTGGGGTTCTTGGAGGCTTCTTTTCGCATCAGATGGGTTGCTCTTGAGTCAGCTAATCCTGGACAAACTGGCAGTTTGAATTCTTCACCACTTCTAGATGATTTCCCTTCCCTTTAAAATTCCTTGCCAGACTTATAGGCATCCACAACCTTTTTTTTAGGAACCTTTTCTTTAGTTCTTTAGATCTCTGTTCACAAAGACCCTAGAGGTCATGTTTAAAATAGACAGGTTCCACCTGCAGGAGGGTTATAATCAATGGTACCTAATCTGAAACACCTGATTCTAATTTTATGGACTTGAAGGTGTGACACACGTAAGGGTCTGAATCTATATTTTGTTTATTTAAATGATGACTAAAATTAATAAAAATGTTAAGTGTAATTTGTTGGCATATAATCACCTTTATGTGATTGGGGGACTGTACCAAATACTTTTTTTTTAAATATCTTTACAAACAACAGCTTCTTTCCATGGGATGTTTCTGTTTTTTACATGACTGTATCTCCTGTAATGTACAATATCAGCAGAATTTTCTCATTGTGAGGCACAAAAACAAGCCTCCATATTTCTGGAAAGATGGGAAAGAGCTAATTATATTTTTGTAAAACAAACTGTAACTGTTTCCTTTCTATCTTTGACACATACTTAGCTCTCCCGAGGAGTCATGTTTGTGTTACAGAAAGACTGAAATATTCATAAATGATAATGAATTTATGTAGGGAGCAAAGCAGTGAGACATGGCCCAGAATATACTTCTCAGAAGTTCCTCTGGAATACAGAGGTACATTTAATATGAAAAATGCAGTTTTATTGATAAAAAAGACTTAGTACTTCAGTTTGAGTCATAAATATCAAACCACATTAAAAAAACATCGACACTATACACTTTAAAAATAATTTTGTCCATTTGAACCTTGTAAAAAGCATTTCATGGTTTATTTTTAGCTTGTATTGAACATATTAACATAGATTTGAACTTATGTAGCATTTTAGGAGTGTGTCCTTCAATAAAGAGTCCTGGCAGAGCGTCACTGCTGTTTATTATCTGATAGAAACCCATTGGTTAGGCTGCGTCTTTTATTCATAGTAAATGGCATATCTAGGATTTCTGTAAGGCCTAGAGCCTGACCGGGAGCGCCAGGTCCCCTACACCAACATATCTACTAAACCCAGCAATTAAAGTTGAACCAGGTGTGTTTGAGCAGGGAAATCACAAAATGTGAACGCTGAACGCTGGTCCTCCAAGACTAGGATGTGCACCCCTGGTCTAGGATGATGTTTTCCTCACAACATTGTTCTTACACATTGTAAATCAAAACATAATTGGTTCATTCCTCAGTCACATTCTGTTATTCTGGTGGAAAAACTGAGTGCTACATATCATAGAGAAGAGAACCTTGATTGGATCATTTTCTGTTGGTCTTATTAAAGATTTACCACTATTGTTTCCAACCAACATAATTATACTGAAACTTTTTTGTTCCTAGACATCACTAGAACTTTTCTAGTTCTTAAGCACAAGGCAGTTTACTGGGCAGGGTGTGACTGTAGGCCTCTACTGCTGGATACAGTACAACTGTGAGTCTGCTCTTTTAAGCATTTACTGTATGAGAACAATGAGAAGGGACAAAACGAACACAATAGACATCAGATATGGAAAGGGGAAATATGAACTCTCCTATACAGATGATTTTATAGGGTAAGACTACTTCATTATTGTGCTGTATATAAATATGCTGCTTGTTAAGCTGTAATGAAATACAAGAGCAATTTGGAAAATCACACCAATATGTTCTTGAGGTTTCTAAGCTACTTGTGTTGTACATTTATGCAAATAATATGGTAAATGCTGCATAATTGTTGTCAGATTTTAACCACATGGACCTTCTGTACTACTTATGTGCCAAAGGTCAGACCAGTACGTTTCTGAATGACTGACTCACTGGGTTAACTTGCACAGTGATTTTGTATGCCCATTTGCACTCTGGGAAGGGTGGGACATTCACAGCCTGACAGGCAGGCAAGCATATTGCCCTGAGTAATTTATTCATAACTTTGTGGTTTTTGCTTTATTTTGCCATCCATTTTTTATTACAAGAGAGAAAGTGACTCACAGTGTGTGGTGTACATGTTCATTAATACTGCATACCGGGCTGGGCCTGGCTTCTGCAGAGAAAAGTTTATTGGAGAAGTAATTGTTCCTTGTTGTCATTGCCACCACCCTAAAGGCAGCAGCTGGTCCTTGAGGTGTAAGAGCTTGTTCTAAAACAGTGTTATATTCTTGGTGCTCTTGTTTTTCATACATCTCTACTTAGGTGGATGATATGAATTTAGATTAATGTCACAATTTTTTAAATCAGGAAACCACAAGAAAAAAATCTTTCTGCTAATTTTAGTACACAATTTCTTTTTGTTTCTTTGTTTGAGTCTAATGTATAATTGCACAAACACACCACTAGGCTAGTAGCTCATCTCAATATCCAGGAGCAATGTACTTTTATAATGTCATTTAATTTGTAAATTCAGTTTAATATCATTTATAATGTGAGAAATTAAATGTAATTAAACAAATGCAATAAGATTGAATGTAATTTATTTTTAATCTATGTAATAGTATATTATCTGTTTTGTTTATTTTTTGCTTTGAGTAAACTGTGTTCATACTGGCAGTTTATATGTAGCAGTCAAGGTCTCTGAAATATAATTTTTTCTTGTACATTCTTTTGTCATTTCTTGAGGTTGAAATATTAAGCAAATGCCTCATATTGTCTTAGGTAAAACTGCAATTTAGTTTGGCTTCCAGCAAAAAACAATGGCAAAAGTGGATTGGGCTAATAATGCTGATACAACTGCTCCATTGTCCATAATATGTTAAAAAAAACATCTAATGGGACAGTCTTAGCATGCTATTATTTGAAGAACACGAATGGAAAGGATATTACTTTTCAGTAATACTTCCTTTTTCCTGGAATACCCGAAAGGATGTGGCCAAGATTAATGTCTGACAGAGGGATGCTACAGGCCTTATCTATGCTGAATCCACCCAAGTTTCCTTTTGAGGATGGCTTATGTCTCCACAGCTGGGTTCCATCAGAGTGGGAAATATCTCTGTTTATGTCTGCAGGAAGCTGGTGCATCTGTCCTTTTTGCAGAGAGCAACTCAATATCTGCAGCCACAAGGAGTCTGATGCTGTGCATCTCACGTTACTGCAATGAGAGCAGGTAGAGTCATCACTTCTTAATAGAGGTGCCTTAGATTTCGTGCTAGATATTTTTCCACAAAGTAAGAAGTTTAGCATAGTGTGATGATGCTCTAACCACTGTTTTTTACCCAGATCTTAAGCTCACCACCCAAACACTCAAAGGCAGGGTAGAGGTCAAGAGGAGAAGGGAATTGTAGGCTGCAACCAGACTGTGTAAAAAGATGGGAGTAGCAGGACTGTGGATCAGGGGAAGTGAGGAATTGTGCATATGGGTGGGTTTAGGTGTTTCTCTTGTGTTCATAGCTGTATGTATAGCAGGGGGTGCTATGTGTGGGCTGGAACATTGTATAAACTGGCTGAGTAAGTGCTGAGTGAGTTCCTCATGCTCTTAAAGGACTCGGATGAAACCAAGACCACTCCAGCCACTCTCAGAGATTCTGGAATGAGGGTTATGGGACTAGATTCCTCCAATATTTTGCATAGGTCAAGTGGCAGTTGTTTATTGTAGACCATGCAATGTCAATAAAGTGTCAATGAAGTACTATCAAAGCACTTTACACTTACACTTTACAATACTCTGACAATTTGGAGTCTTCTACTTCACTTCGTTACCTTTCACATACACAGTTTGGTCACGTACCCTGAGAGAGACCGACATTAAAAAGAGAGAGAGAGATGCATACTGTTTAGGACAAACAAACAGGGTAGCATTCTTGGGACATTTTATTAGCTGGCTTTATGTGACTACTGAGAGTACAAAGTATATTAGTTTTGAAAACAATACTTAGTGTTACAAGGCTGTAAAAGTAAAATTCAAGAAATGAGAAGAAAAGAGAACAGAACAGAACAGAACAGAATGAAACAGAAGAAGGGACAAACAACAAGTAGAGAAGATGAGAAGAAAGTGGAGGAGATAAGAAGATGAGATGAGAGGAGTATAGCATAGAAGAGAAGAGAAATAAAGAAAAGACAAGATAGAGGAGAGATAAGATATGATTTAAGTGTAATTAAAATCAGGGACATGCACATGAAAGAGACCCTCTCCTTCGGGTTAAAGTCTTTCACCCTTCACATTGTGTTAACAGTGGATTACTGGTTAATCCCCCTAAACAGGTAAAAAAAAATAAAAACTACTGAAACCTAATGCTCTAAGCAGCCCATTCACATTTCATTCTGCAATACTTGACAACAGGATTCAGTGGGCTAAAGGAATCAGACAGGGTTACTTTAGAAGGATAATGAGCATTTCTGTTGCCTCAGCCAATCCCACAGTTAAAGCCTTTCCTTTACTCTGAATGTACAAACCCACAGCAGCCTATATTTCCATATCCATGAGGGGGTTTGGGCTGGGATTAGTTCTGGCTTCACTGCACTCCTCTAAAGGACTTTATTTACAGCGGGGATGAGCCAGTTAACAAGCATTCTACACAAAGAGCCACACACACACACACACACACACACACTCACAAACCTGGTTTTATACAGTGTTAGGAGATGGGGCCATATGACCCATATGTATTACCAGTTTACCAGAATATTTCAGGTGTAACCTTAACTTAACCCTAACCCTAACCTAACAATACTTGAAAGAAATGTTTTTAGTTTTTGTAGTTAAACTATATAGGTAGTTTTGAAATTCCGGGACCATTTTGTGAGTCATGCATTGAGTAGACTATACATGTTTTTCTCCAGTTTTCCTACAAATTCAAGAAATTAAATGTACAAATACAAACACAACCCTGCATCTAACACAAATTGTAACAAATAGTTAGAGATTTGTATAAAGATAAAGATATGTATTATTTGAGCTTAGAGCTCAGGGAATACTGAAACCAGCATCGCAGTGAGTCAGAATGGTTCCCACCAGTCCATTACCGAATCACTGCTTTATCTATTGCATTTTAAAACATGTCATCAAATTAAATACATTAAGCTTTTCTTAGTAAAGTCTTGTTTAACTAGCTTAGCACTAAGGTTTAAAGGAGCATTGTGAGCATTTTGACACTCCTCATTACAGTATGACCACTGTTTTGGTGTCGTGGTGGTACAAGATTTTTCTTTGTAAATTTCCTTCCTGTTTCTGTGGAAACTATTTGCAGCAAGTTGGAGAGTTAGGAAACTCTCTCTCTCTCTCTCTCTCTCTCTCTCTGTGTCTCTGTGTCTTTCTCTGTCTGTCTCTCTCTTTCTCTCTCTCTCTCTCTCTCTCTCACTCTCTCTCTCTCTCTCTCTCTGTGTGT
>JBBPDA010000021.1:9974025-10010994 GCA_037974385.1 Arnoldichthys spilopterus | reverse complement strand
ATGGGTTAAATGCAGAGGTCACATTTCGTTGTGGTGCTTGAGTGTGTTCACAATGACAAAGAGTCACTTTCATTAATGAAATAATACTTAGAAGGAAGTTATCTGACTCAATTATTTGGTTAACTGTTAAAACAAAAGAAAAATGTAGTTTAGTACAGCATCTGTTAATGTTGTCATACTTATTCTAGAGGATTAGGTAGACAATTTATTTTCAAAGGTTTGGAATCCATGATTTCAATAAAATAAAACCCAAAAATGCTATTTAATAAGCTAGTAATGTGGACTTTTACTAGTTTAAAGAACAAATGGGACTAGACTGATGAACAGAGCTGCAGACTGATAAATCTCAGTAACATCTTAAGGGACATTATATTAAAGTGTCTGCTCTGGCGGTGTGTTTCCAGATCCAGCACCTCTGAGACTTCTACCCATCATCACATACCGACGCTCAGCTTCTAAGTGGGACAAAAATTGCATTGGTAAAAGCCTGCAGTCCAGTAAGTGTTAAGATGATTTTAATATGTTAAAAGCACTCCAGACACTTGGGATCCCAGAGAAACCCAGCATCCAGGCAAGACCCAAAAGCTGGTTGTCCAATAAGCACTGATCTTTAATCCACTAAAGCAGAATGTATTTGAGCCTGCCATAAACACATGGAAGCTTGGCTTTAACAGCATTGTGTGTAACAGCAGAGTGCAGCAATATAGTAAAGATAGTTCACATTTTAGAATTGTGCAATATATATTCTCATATTATTATATATTCTGCTAGGGTACAATACTTTAAATGAAAGTCATGCTTCCTGTGTAGTCTTAAGACAGTCATCACTGTTAAGACTGTCCCAGCTGAGCCAGTGTTATTGGTGTAGAGAGGATCTTTAGGCTTTTGCTCCTTGAAATGAGATTTTATTTTAAGGAGTTTGATCTCAACCTAATGAAAATCAGCTGCTTATCTGTTTCAGAAATGTCAAAGGAATGTTTTTATGTGAGAACTGTGTTGCACAAAATGCTGATTATGATGCTTTTATATTTGTCACATATCTTCATTCTCAATAGAGGTAGTATCGTTCTAAAGTAGCTATATGCAGACTACTTGCTAGATATTGTTATTAGGTTCTTTTGGATCAAATAGCTCTTGGGACTTATTGGAGGAACTAACCACTGGGAAGCGCCTACAAGAACTCCTCACCTTCAGGGGCTGTTTTTTTTGTTTGCATTCACACCATCAGTAGGAACTTTGAAGTGACATAAGTCAGGCAATGGTTGGTATAGCGATTGCATACATGAAGATGGAGGGTGCTGTGATCAAAGTGTCAAAATCATGTAGTATTTCCTCTGTAGCATATCTCCTCAATAAAACCTGAACTTCACTGTTGATCCTTTTGTCTAGGATGTTTCCCCCATGGCAATAGCTGTTTACATGGCTAAAGTTTCCACAGTTTAAAAATGGTGCACGCAGTTCCCATAAGCTTTCATCCAGACCAGTTCCTGTTCCTGATCACTCATTATTCCTCTAGTGCATGAAACTACCTAGGTTGTAGAAGGAGCTAAAAAAAGTCCCTTAAAACAGTGTTTTGATAGCTAATTGTCTCTACTTCCTGCAGTGTGGACATACAGAAAAAAATTATTTCTCAAGTGGTTCTTAGAACTGTGAAAATGTTCCTCTTTTCTGAAAGCACTTACTGTTACTGATATAGATCGAATAAAGATAAAATAATAATAATAATAATAATAATACATTTAAAAAACACCTCATATGAGTTGGGTCAATTTCAGCTCCACCTCAAGTAAAACTCCACTCCCAGTGTGACAGTCTAGCCAGAGCACATCACTGTGGGGTTTGTTAAAATATTTTTTAGCAAATTGGGTGTATTTTAGGTTTGGTTTCATCATTAAGCCTTGTAGTGTAATCAGTAGTACAGCCAAAGGTGACTAGATGACTAATGGTTCAGTAGACTCATTCTAAATAGCATCTAACGTAAGCATACTGTCACTAAACAAAATCTGCTGGAGCAGAAGTAAAGTCAAGTCAAGTACACAGTACACTGTAAAACGAAACAACGTTCCTCCAGGACCATGGTGCTACATGAAACACAGGACCACAAACACTACACAACTGACAACATAACATTGTGTGCAAAGATGTGCAAACATTGCAGGACAGTGCAGATGTGAGGCAGCAGGATGTGCAAAAATTCATCAGGATAATGACAATAGCAAATATACCTAAGGAATAGCTCAAAAAGAAGAAACTGAGGGTCATGACAAAGCCTAGATTTGAACCCGATAGAAATGTGCAGGGCAGTAAATGTGAGTAAACGATCAAACATCTTGCATTGTGCATGGAAGAGTGGTCAAAAAAAGAAAACTAGTTTGTTGAAAAACAAAATTAAGTTTCCATGGGATGTACTTATTTTTTTCTACATGAATGAATAAACAGAAAATTAACATAAACGGCTCAAACACCATTATTTTACATCTATCAGTATTTAATTTGTCTGGGTTAAATATATATTTTAGAAAATTACTCCCTCACCGCGTGGCGGGTCAGAAGGTCATACATTTCTGACTTATAGAAACGTATTGCGGCTTTTACCTTCTCTTCCCTTCCTTCTCGCACGCGGAAAATGACTGATACAGTCTGTTGCGACTCTGCCACGCCCACTAAAGGTGACGCCGCAGTGTTGTCAACTATTTTTAACGACTTTTCTTTTCCAAAAAAGCGCCTAGCGACAGATCTAGCGACATTTTTGACAAGCCTTGGCTACTGTCTGTAACAAACCACGTCCGTACTGGGTACTGAGGAGAACGCGAAGACCGGTATAACGGTTTTTTGGTATAACGCCAACGCGGCGTGATGACGTCATTTATCTGCAAGTTAGCGTGTGTCATCTAGCGACATCTAGCGACTTTCTGGGAAAACGTCAGCTACTTTCTGTAGGAGATAGTTGGCAACACTGACACCGTTTAAAACGTGAGTAATGCGAGCGCGCGAGCTCATGTTTGTACTAGCTGGCGTACACGAATAATAAAAATACAAACAACGCTTGGGAACTTCCTTTGAATTTTGGGAGACCAAAAGCCCAGTAACGATGTCGATTTGAAAAAAAACATTCAATAGGAAATACGCTTCGGCCTGCTGTGACTCCAATGCTCCAAAGACCCTAGTGCGTTAATACGTGCCGAGAGCAATGAAGCCCTCAAAACTGCTGCGGCTCATCGGCTACAAACACCATGTATTTAAGGACAATCCTGTTGATTTCTCTAAGATGGTAAAAACGCGAACAAGGACAGGACTAAGTCCTAAAGTGCCACCATATCACACTCAGAGGATAGTCGCATTGCTAAGGCTAAGAATTTCATTTTCAAGAGTTCATTCTGTGTGATCACATCGGCCGTGGACTCCTAAACTCTCAGAGTTCTCACTGCCAGCGACACGGTGAGCTGTAATATTTTCATTACATTTCCATATTTGGTCAAACTCTGTAGTCAGGGTTGGGGATTTCATATCCAGAAGGTAAAGGTCCATTCTAACTAACTGCATGGATGCCTCCGCTGCTGCTTTCTGGACCTGAAATGCTCAACTTCGTGTGCAGCGACGCAGGCGTTTTGCAAAATAGAGTAAATAAATATACATTTTTTAATACTCTGCAATGTGAAGAAATTACCCATTTTCCTTCATTCTGGTTCTCCGTCCCATAATAAAACCACAGACTGCTTAGATCATCTTTTAAGACAAAAAGTTTTTAAAAAATATATATAGACTAACACAAGTTTCACAGAACTAATTCACTGGCTCATAGCTGCACACATATGTAAAACCAAAAACTTGGACAATGTTGAGCAGAAAGGACACATACCAGATTTTCTGAGGGATGTATGTCCAGCCTCAACTTGTCCACTGCCTGCTGTAAATTTTCAACATTTATTGCTTCCCCCTGTAAAATGCAAAGAGAACTTGGATTTGTAGAGTGGCATGAAGATGCACTTGTTTTTACATCTAATTGATTATGCACAGATAACATCCATTTTAAAATGCAGTATTACATACACACTCACTCACACACAAGGTGAACCACAACGAAACATAACCTCTGCGTTTAACCCATCACACATGCACACGTGGAGCAGTGGGCAGGTATTAACAGAGTAGTGTTGAGCAGTGTAGTGACATGGTAGCTTAGTGGTGGTACCTGGGCCAGGACTTGAACCTGCAACCTTCTGTTCACAAGAGCAAAGACTAAACCACTAGGTCACCACTGCCCAGGGAAGTCAAAGCTCATATGATGCCAAATTTGAAGGCCAACTGTTTGGCCAGAGAGCGGTGGCAGCTTCACCATTGTGCCATTTATTTTTATCTGTGAGGGGGAGTGCTGCATGTCCAACTTAAAACACAACAGCCATTTCCCCCAATTAATGTTCTAAAGTATGTAAATAGTACATGTGTGAAAACTGTCAAATCATATAATGACTCAAAGAATAATCATCTTAATCTTTCCTTGCGTTTCAGCCCATGGATCCAATAGGACGGTTTTTTTTGTGTGGTTACATAGTCCTTTTCTAATTCACATTGAAACACAACATGCATTAGGGCAGAAACCCAGGTTATTTTATTAATGTTTTATACAAAGTGGAATATTGTGTAGACTCTTTTAACAATATCTGATAGCATGCCTGGATTAACGTATTTGTAGAAAATAGCTCATTACATTATATAGAGTGTATACATCACTGTAGATAAAGATCATCACCACCATCCAGTAATAGTGCTTATTTACAATTCCCAAAACAACTTTCTGTGCCATTGGAATAATCTAGAAGTAGTTGCAAAAATGCAAAACCTCATTTACTTGGAAAAAAATTATATTAGTAATATTTTACAACATTTTAAGTAATTACTTTTGTACTAAGTTTTTCAGTATCCTTGTTAACAGTTTAAATAGGCCCAAGTTGGAAAGAAGCACATGCACATCATTTCCTGCTCATACCTTCTGCACATCTTTTTAAAGCACTACATTATGTAGCATTTTACCACCAGTGCTATAGTGCAATAATAAGAAGGAAGAATAATCATCTTCAAAACTGGCATCATACTATCTACATTCTTTCAACTGAAGTGTGTGTGTGTGTATGTGTGTGTGTGTGTGTGTGTGTGTGGGTGTGTGTGTGTGTGTGCGCACATTAAAACTGGTTCGATGGCTTTTGAGATGGGGCCTGTTGAGGCTGGCACAACTGGTGGGGCTGGTCCTTCAATGGTGGCAGAGGCTAGTGCTGCTAGACATGCAGTGTTAATGAGGCTGGTGCTGCAAAGGCTGGCACTACTGATGGGGCTGAAACTATGGAGGTTGGTCACACCATGGAGGCCGACACTGCTGGTGATGCTGGTCACACTGAGGCTTAAACTGCTACTGTTGTGAGCACTGGTATTGAATATTATGAGGAAATCAACAGCAGCTGGACCCTTGCAGTTTTTAAGTTCATTAATTTTTTTTAAAAACAGTGCTATCTTCTGCCAGCAGATCAACACATTTTCCCTGCAGTGGAATAGCCAAGAACGTTTTCCTCTAGTTTACCTAATTTCCTCTGTTGGCTTCTTGCATTTTGTCTCAACATCTGGTATCCTGTTTATGGCAGGTTTCGAAACACTGTGCTTCATTTGCCATCTTACTCTCCTGCTGCTTAGTGACATTGCCATGAACAATATTCTTAATTTGATCAAAGTGCTTTGAGTCTTTTAACAGAGCTTCCTCAGCCACAGCAACCTCTGTTGTCTACCTGTGAGTAAATGTTTTACACCCTTCCAATCAATGCTTTTAAAACTGTATTGATAGACCTAATTATGCTGAAACATGTCTTTTGGGTACTGAGCCTCGTAAAAATAAGGAGAATTTAGCTGTAAATTGCTTTTTGGTCCTTAATCCAAACATGACTACATTCCAACATCTTGTCCCAGTTTTCGTTAAAAAAAATCACAATTATACATTTCTACATGCTACATACTCAAGCAAGTGCACAGCTGGGACACACCAAGTTTACTGTGGTTACACCCACTGAGAAAACAACAGATCTTCATTGTTCTGGCTAAAGCCATTGCATTGCAATGTATGTGCATCCTCACTCTGGATGTTAATATTTCTGCATGAGGACATGTCTGTCCAATTCATGTCATACAAATACAATGAGATTTCACAACACTCCCTTTCTTCTCTGAAGCTTTTCTAGGTTTTGGGAGAGCTTATTTATCCTCTGGCTCAATTTTACCTGCACAAATACTCTTATAGAGTGGCAGTGTTAGCTACAAACAAAGCAGTATTTACTACTGTGTCGAAATCAGGGACATATAAATGTCAGGAGACCCGATTCCTGGCCTCATGCCAATGTTCATGGACCACTGCTTCTTGGGTAAGTTGTTAGGAACATTGGCAAGTCCAGCTGCCTTTAATTTAAGTAGATAAATCCCTGATTAAATGCAGCCATATAGCAGCATGTTTTATCACTCAATACAACTGAAGTCCATGGACAAAGATGTCAATGCATACCCTCTATAGTATTAGTAACCGAGTGTTAGATTTTATTCCATGAGGCCTGTGTCCTGTTTTACATAAAACCTAGCAAATGGTGCTCTGATTAGAGTTCAAGCCTCTGATAACTGTTATTTATTTTAGAAATGCCTTCTGATAAAGCAAATCATGAACACAATTATAATAAAAGTACTTTTTTAAAAATCTCAGAAAAGTACAGACCATGTACTGTTCCTGTAGTGCTCCTAGATATAGCTATGCGATTTGCCCAGGATGCTTGATCAACCCTAAACATAAGATTCTACTAATTATATTGAACATACTGTAGATTCTGTTGCCCTTATTTTCAAATGAGCACTGGATTGCTAGTGTGAGGATGTCAAAGTGACTTATTTGTCTTTGTGAACACACTCAGTCACATGCAAAGTGCACCTCAATGAAATGACTTCAGACCACGTGACCTCTTTCCATTATTCCAGAGTTATAAGCAATTAGTCTTATTAACAAGTGGTTTTCTTGTGGCCACACAGCCATTTTCTCCCAATCCTGTGAGCTTTGTTGTGTTGCGTGTGGAAATGCTTGCATTATTAAACTAAGCTGTAAGTTCTGCTGTTGATTTTTTACGATTACACTTGGACCTTTCTTAAGCCAAATCCATTTCCATTTCAATCTCTTTAGTTGCTTTCTTTGCTTGATGCAGGCCAGTAACTTAACCCTTCTGAAACACAGTAAAATCTTTCCTAAGAGCACAATATGTCTTCTGATGTGGATGTTTAAACAGTGAGAAGCTATGCACTGCATTAGTTTCAGTTAAAATAATTTTTGCCATCTGAAACTTATTAATCAGTACTTTTTTCCAATCTTAGTGTATTAAATATATTTGCTCATTTAAATCCAAATTGGAACTTTACTTTTTTTTTTGTAAATCAGTTGAGGTAACATTAATGCTTAACATTCAAGATGCTCTCAGCCCAGTTCTCAGTATCAGGACTGAGAATGACGTGTTTAAGTAATATGCATGGAATGCTACAATGCTACAATGCCTTCAAAAGACCTACATCACAGAGCAGCAAATGTCCATTATGTGTCTCTTTATGAAGAGCTGAAGGCTGCACTAGTTGTAGTGACTGTGGGTGCGAATAAGACAAGACTGCCATCTAGTGGTGAGTAATTACACATCTTATAAAACATGAGGAGGGTTGGATCGCCCTCTGTTGGTTTATTAAAATTAACTATTTCTAGAAAAGTAGTCTGTATTTGCTGCAGTGTTTGCATTTACTCTTAATGATTTTATCATTTCTGTATGTTTTGTGTTCATGAAGTGATATTTGACTTTGTTGAGTGAGAATTTTATTAGACATGCACCACGTCAATGTACAGTGAATGCAGTTAAAGCTGTGATTAAGAAGGGATGTCTGTCCTCCAAATTTTGATATCTGTACTTAACCCTTGAGGAACATACAGAACTTCCTTCGAAAAAGTTTTTTTTTTTTTTTTTTTTTATGATTGTGCTAAACCATTAAACTAAAACTGATCTAGGATTAGACTTTCTAGGCTCAGGGCCAAAAGTTATTTCAAAAGTGTGGTTTCTCCTGGTACTTCCAGAGCATAAAAGGTGCTCACTACATAATTTACCTTTTTAATTTTTACTTAGTTGCTGTATTAATTTATATTCCTTTATTGTATCACCAATAGTGCATTTACCCCAAGATAACCCCATTGATGGAACGTCCTGTAGAACCTGTCCTATTTACACTAAACATCTAGGTTGTGGTGTACTCTCTGCAATTGTGTGTGGTGTCATCATGTCAAGATCTAAATAACTCTCTAATGCCTTCAAAAAATATTTTATACCACTGTATCACCAAGGATTAAAAAAGATCTCTAAATTATTTAAAATAAATAAAAGAAAGCATGTTTTTTTTGTTTGGGACTGGGCAGCTTGCAGTCATTGGTTCAGCTATTTCAGATATTCTTCATCATAAGAGTGCTTGAAGATAATATGACACCATCTGTACATCTGTAAGATAAATATCCCTAAGCACTGTCAAAGATTGACTGAGATTTTAAAACCCACTGAAATGTTGTTCTGTCAGAAAACCATCAAACATCTCGAACTCAAATCTCTGAGACTGATGGCATTGCGATAATTTCTTCTGAGGCCAAGGGTATAATACTTTCTCTACAGAAAAATATTAAATTTGTTGAAATTTATTTTGAATAAATAATTGATTAATCTACTTTTCCATGAGATTTTTTTCATCTGTGTGACATTTGTCTGTAGGTATGGTAAATGAAAAAGATGAAAATTACTTATCCAAAAATAGTGAAAAGATCCACAATTTCCATGGGATGTACTTTCTTAAATATATAGTATTATAATATTTGTACATTTGTAATATTCAAGAAAAGGGAATTAAACATGTATTGCTTGTGTCTGTGTGCAATCTGTCTAGCATATGCTGCCTATGCTGATCTACTGTACCGGATGGGTGCATTATTATTAAAGAACTGGATAAACAGAACAGGTGCAGAAAGGACCATACACTATAAGCACTGTACCACAGGGCACTGTTGCTATGCCAGACTGGGGCTTACAAGTGAGGTTTCTTCAGGTCAGAGGTGATGATTACCTCACTGTCTAAACGCTTTGTATACACAGATTCGCTCCATAAACATGCCTACTCGTGAGATTGTGTGTCAATAGTAATGTGATACATGAACCTTGGAGACCACTGACATGTCTGTACTTTAGGCATTTGGAATTATAGCCTGGGGGACGAGTGCAAGTCAAATGAGCCAGAAATGTGTTCCATTTATGGATGGTGTGTGTGTTTCAGTGTGTTTGTGTCAGACTTCCACCACCTTATACACAGTACCATATCTGCGCATCATTTACTTTACAATGGTAAGAACATGTAAGAAATGTTATCGTTAACTGTAATAATATAATGCACTTATATTAAAAGGGATATAGAGTTATATTGTGTTGCGAAAAACATAAGGACTGTTATAATTAAGAAAGTCATTTGGCACTTGTAATTAAGGGTTTTGACATTGAAACAAATCTTTTACAGTAATTTTGATTCCTCTTTCTTTTTGTCCCATGTCTGGTAGTATTTTGATGTCCTAAAAAGCAAGAACCCCTAGCAAATCATTGCATGTACTTGTGCCTACAAAGCATTGGAGAAAATGTTGCACTAGACACTAGGTCCTTGTCTTAGGCTTGTATTGACATTGCTTTATCAGAGCGTGAAACCCCACGTGTGATAGGGAGGACCTTGCTTATCATGGTTCAAGAAATACCCTACATCATAATGGAAAATTCAGCTAGCAGCATTTTTCTGCCCCATATACCCACACGCAGTGCTGCAGGCCACTGCAATGCTAACCTGCACATCCAGCATGGAAACATGTCAGAGAAACAGAAAACATCTAACAACATCATTCTTCATCTCAATGTCTATCAGCTCTTGACTGTAGAGCTCTGTGTAACAACATATCTATGAATCAAAAGGATGATAAAGATTAAATAATGGAAATTCCATTCTGGAACAGAAAAAACAGGGAAGCTGTAAATCTCAGGATTCAACACAGTTACTATTTCTGGGTGTGTCCCATGTAAAGAAAATACTTACTAGGCTGGTAGCAGTACAAATAAATTACTTTTACAAATATAAGTAAATGTAGAATTTTATGCTTGCAACACACTTAAAAAAAAGTTGGGACAGAGGCAAAATTAGAGACAAATGTTTATAGAAATTTCAAGTTATATATTTTTAAAGATTCCACAGTGGACAGGTGCACAGGGGACTAATTATAACAGGAGCATCCACCAAAGACTCAGTTGATTGTGGTTGCTCATGCAATGCTTGAAGGTCATGTACAATGTTTCTATGACAAACATAGGCACATGGACTTGATGGTACTTTAAAACACCATTGGCACTTAAAGCAGTCCATCACTTTATCAAGGTATGCAACCTACAACTCTATTACGCAAAAGAAATCATACATCAGTCCTTTACAAAAACCCTGCAAAGTCTTTGGGCATGAGCTCACCTTAGTTGAACTGACAGAGAGTGAAAATGTGTGCTGTGGTCAGATGGGTCCATGTTTCAGCTTGTTTTCTGAAAAACAAAGTTGACTTTTCCAGGCTGAAAACAGAATGGACCATCCAAACCTTTATCAGTGAAAGGTCCAATGTCAGTCATGTTATGGGGTAAGACTAAATAATTATTTTGTATATCACATTACAAATAATAAAGTGCAATTTTCAAAACAGCAAGAACTTTTTAATTATGTGATATTTTGTAGTATTTAATTAAGCTTGTGAAATGGCAAATATTACTCAAGCTTTAAGTCTGAAAAAAAATTTTTGGCAAAAAAAAAAAAAGATTTATTGAAAGAAAATATTCTCAATCAAAATACTGGCAAAACATTTGCATTAGGTATATTGCCCACTTTATTCGGCCCTAGTACCCCAATCAACCATAACATTAACACCACATGCCTTATATTGAGTAGGTTCTGCTCATGATGCTGAAACAGCTTTGACTGTAACATTCATCACATTCATCAGTGAGCCTTGGGTGCCTATGACTTTTTACCGTTTAACAGTCCTTCCTTCCCAACTTTTGGTGGGTACTTACTACTGCATACCTGGAACACTCCACAGGACCTGCTGTTTTGGAGATGATCTGGCCCAGTCTTGCATCCTTATTCAATGAAACTGTGATACAGGTCAACAGTTACAGAAGTGTGTAAACAGTGTTATATGGGCATGTGCTGAACATCTGCAGAGGTATACTCATTCATGGAGAGTGATTTACTCTGTATCCAGGTTCAGAGATCAGGTCCTGTTGTATGGGTGTGGAGAAGCTTAATGGGGCAGAGAGACAGCTGCTGATCACAGCCAGCACATGAGTGCAAGGTTCACTGATACACAGCAGACAGAGTGCAGAGTGTATTAGTCTGTGTGTGATGTTGATGTGAGTTATTGTTTTTGTGTCATGGGTGAGAGCGTAGTTATATACCTGCAAGAACTCTGACAATCTTCACATTCCTGCTAAAATACCATTTAAAGTCACATTCCTTTCTTTTTTATTTGGGGGGTGGGAGTGTGTGTGTGGGGGGGTGGTCTTAAAAATAAGAACCAATTGAACATTGATATTGATTTACCAATTACCAACTGTCACGAATGTTAAACATTTTTATATAAATTAATTGTATGTGGTCTACAGTAGTTTTAGTTAAACACAGCTTTACTGACTCATTAGGTTGCCAGTTGTTATTGTACACTTTGAGTTTCTGTTATGTTGATTATTTAAGATAAAGCAATCTGTTTGGTACATCTGTTCATTTGGAATTAAGTCATTCAAACAGCAGAAGCTCACAAGTAAATAATAATCTGCCTTGAATAATAATAAACATATTAATTAGTATTAAATACAAAATTTGCTACTTACACTGTTCCATCTTTACCCTGAATCTTGAACATCAAACATACATTCTCACATTGCTGCCCTTTAATCAAGCAAAATTATTAACTTTACTAAAATTATTAACGTGCCTCACAGGATAGTAGAAAACATTAGAAAAACTACAACATATTGCCAGATATTTGAACAACCTCTAGAATATGGGTTTGTGAAGAGCTGATGTACATGCATGGGCTGCAGGGAATGATTTTACAGCATTAACTACTAATAGGTGAAAACCTTGAAAATGGAATACTCCAATTTCACAGATCGAAGTTAAGCCAAGAAATCAAGTAAAGAGACTTTAATTTTAGCTCAGCAATCAAGTTGGTCAGCATTAGCACATGTATATCATTACATGGTTGTCTTATGTATTTCTACATCAGTGCATTAGCTGAAACAGAACCACATGAAATAGAGATAATTATTGTATTTTGTGCAATTTGGCCCCTATTAACCCCCAAATATTTATTTAGCGCTGGTAATAAAAACGTGGTTCTTGGCACATGCTAAGCAAAGGTGCATGTATACATTGTGTATTTAGAAAGAGACTGAGGTACTAAGTAATCATGTAATTTTATGAGATTTGTCAGATAACTTGTTTGTAAACATGATGAGCAGAATATTGTCAAAATCAGATTTTTTTGCAGTTATCTAATTAGCATGTTTGCTGTGTACATGTAAACACTTACATGCAAACATTGTTGATAAATCTGCCAAATTTTACAATCAGCCAATGTTATTTTAACAACCCCTCGCTTATTAAAACCCAAGGTTAATTTTTTTTAGTTACTTCTTTGAAAACAATGTAAACTTTGACATCTTGGGTTATAGGAGTGAGAAATGGAAGTTTACACTGACAAGTCAGTTTTTGCTCTTTAAATACCAACGCTTATTAAGAAGCTTGTTCCCAGTGCTGATCCTGACCATTTAAGTTAAAAGGTTACATTCACATTTAGCTACATGAACGAGAACATATAGCTTAGGCAGACCAGAGGCACTAGTTAGCTTAAAAAGCAGTTGAAACATAACATCTGTCCAAAAACAACAACTTAGTGGACAAATCCATAAACATTTGGGCAGCCATAGCATAAAAAAACACAACTACTATAAGTACAGGCAGCTTTGTTTAGTATGTTTACTGGAATTAAAGAACCCTGACATGCTTTCTCAGGCTGTGTGAATTTTTGAAGAAATTAATATTTCATTATAACATTTAAACTAATAATCTTTCCTTCAGATATGACCATTAATGCTCTGTTGATGAACCTCTGTCCTTACCTTTAGGACCAGCCATCTGTACAACTGCCAAGTTTCACTGGTAAAAAATGCAGCACCCAGTTGGACAGTGTAGGAGTTTACTGTGATTTGTTTTTCTCCTCTGACAAACTCAATATGGCCTGTCACCGTTTAGAAAATATGTCCACTGACTTCAAAGCAATGCTTCAAAGTAGTTAGTAATGAGAACCTTCACAGAAAAGCAGTAGGGTCAAAGGTACAATATTTGTCTTTCAAATGTGGTGGAGTTTCCCCAAAAATTGACACACAAGTGAAATAAAGAAATTAAAAAAATAAATACTTAAGTATCCAAGTAAATATACTTTACTATCCACCTTCAGTGTTTGTGGCATTCAACTTACCATCATTCCACATGTCTATCAGTTACTTAATTTCTACACATGCAGTACTTCATGCTTTGATTTCATGCATGTTACACTGTCAAATAAATGGATCATTGTGAAAAAGCCTTACCCATGTTAAACCTGCTGATTGCCACTGAGACTAGCTATAACAGTACGACTGTATAAGTCAGCTTTGTTGGCTGCCCTCCTGATACTACCTCAGTGCTGCTTTTGGGGGTACTGAATGAGGTCAAGAGCGTTGGTGGATGCAACCCCTGCATTGACAGTGATTGCCTCTGAATCAAAATTGCTGTGTAACCATATCCCTGCAGATCTGTGCTGCTGTGTCATTTTTTGAGCAGCAGGCTGTCAGGGTGTGTGTGTTGGCAGGCTGAGCTAAAACGTTAAGCCCTGAGTGCAGTGTCACGCTAGCCGAGCTGCGTGTATTTTTACAGTGTCTGTTCCCTTCCTCTCCAATAAGTTGGACCATGTCACACTTTGCATGCTGCCCACCAGCCCCACTTCCTGACCAGTGCTTATAAATTACTGAGCTAACATACAATCAAGCCACAGTTTTTCCTCCAGTTAGTGTTTGACCTACTGCAGTATGCATAATGACATGCTCTTGCTTATGATCTGCCTCCAAAAGGAGTGTGGCTACCATGGAGGCCCTGTGTGTGCGTTTGTGTATATATACACAAACGCACACTGGCAGGCTGATGTTAGCTTTGGCATTAGGAGTTATTAAGTGTTTATTTATGCAGTGAGTCATTTTGATGACCACCACCTTACCCCCACTCCTTAACTCTGGTGACAGCAGCCCCTCCAGTGTTTGTTTAGCAGCACACACAGTCCGCACCATGTCATATGAGGCTCTGCCTAATTTCAGCTGTCTCCCTCTCTCTCCCTCTTGGCAGAGGATTGCCCTTGGAGGGCTGTGTGAAGCATTTGGACAGCGTATATGGGTATAGCTAGGCCATGCAGCAGAGGAGAGGAGTGTCTAAGGACTTCCAGACACTTAGAACAGTAAGTCTCTCTTGAGGCCTTGCTCAAGTACACCCAGACCTGAATCAACAGGGATGAAGGGATCCTTTCTCAAGATTGAGGTGAAATAGAAGAGAGATGGCAAGTTTCAGTGCATGGCCTACACTCCAGACATGGGACTGTGATTGAGGATTTGTCACCGTTAGCTTTGGCACCTGTCATTGAAGCCACCCCTACCAGAAATTAGGCCATTGGTATTGAAAGAAGGCTACAGTTAAGCACTGAAAAGGCATATCATGGCGTCAGCGTTCCCAGTTCACTTTATATTCCACTTAAAATGATTTTGAGATGGTTGAGATGCTCACATTAGTAATAAATCATCTGGTGATGCAAAGTTGGTGATCAATAGCTTTTTACTTCTGGATTACATTTAGGCTTAGGGAATTGGACTTTGAGTATCTGCATTCATGTAGTTCTGTGTAATATGCTGCTGTCTGAAGGTCTGAAAAATAACTTTTTGTTCAAAATTAGATTAAAGAATGACGAGAAAAGCCAACTTGACTTGGTTGAGGTTAAAGCTGTAGTTGGAATGATTGATTTATTTAAGGAAAAATGATGTAAAAAGATATTTAGGCAAATCAAATTTAGCGGCAAATTTATGATATTTTTTCCTTATAGGTATTGTTGTAGTCATGTCTGGAGGTTGAGCTATTAATTTGATTATATTCTTGAATATGCATTTTAAAGTGATGAAATTTGATTTAATTTTTATAAGTGTTGTTGTCAGTGAAGATATGCCCATATTGACAGTCTTAGCCTTTGTGTTTTCAATTTAATATTGATCGATTTCATAAACGGTTTCAAAGTATTGTGCCTATATTGAGTAGAGGATGTTTGATGGTTTGTTTTTTGTTTGTTTGTTTCTTTACCAATTACTAAGGTATTCATTTGACAGATAATGAGGCCTGTTTGCTGTTATAACAGCCTTTGGGAAATAATTATGTGCTATCTACTATGTTTTGGAGCAACTTCTGTGTTTGTGCAAATATGTCTTTATGAGTACAAACAGATCTCTTTGGTCTGTTAGCTTTCCAGTCCTGCTGTTAAAATTATATTAGCTCTATGTATAGCCCATGTTAAAAGAAAAATAAAACAGTTTATTAATTTTTTTTCTATTTGGGCTGGAATGTAAAAAAAAAACAGCTGCTAACAGACGAGTGCTTAAAATGTTTTTGAAATTTTCAAAACTAAATAATTAATATAATTACAAATATGAACCAGTGAAAAGAGTAAAATTGACATAAATTAATTTTTCACAATGAAATGAAAAAGAAAATCAGCATGATAAAATTCACATTTTTACTATTTACATGACATCTAGTGCATGCTTTTCTTCTGAATGTCCAAAATAATTAACATTTGAATTTGAATGATTAGGTTTGGACTTTATATTTATTTGGAAAGGCTTTCATTCTAAAACTGGGTTAAAGCCAACTTTACTTCACATTGCATATTATTCAATAATGCTTCAGAGTGGTGCTATATTACAGGCACCAATAGGATGGCTAAAATATTGAACTGAGAAGTACACAGTTCATCAGGTCCACAATTGTGAGAATTCCTCTATTGTACTGTTGCAACTCTAGTGTAATTTGAGAGTATTGGGGTAAAATATTGCAAGTTTCTGGGTGTTATCCCTCAAAAGAACTAAAATTCTAAAAACATATGTTAATTTAATGCAGTGAACATTACACAACAAAAAGTGAAGTAGCGTTCAGCTAAGAAAGGCAAACATTTATTTTGACTCAAGGACATTAAAACATAACAGAGGAGAACCCTCTGACCCTGGTTAATCCTTATGTCATCGCACATACTACTGACCCCAAAAGGCTGTGGTGGTGCAGTGTGAGGGCAGAAACTGCAACAGAGAACGGGTTAGTAGAGCGCTGGTCTGTGTGATCACCCTCTGTGTTTGTGTAGGGATTTAAGAGGATATTTACACACTAAACAGTTCAGCGCAGCAATGGCGGCAGAAAGTTTCACTTGGTTACATGCTCATTTTAATCTGAAAACGACTTCCTTTAATGTCTGGAGAAGCTTTTTTCATTATACTTGTACCAGGCAGTGGAAAGTGCCAGAGGTTATCTCCTCCACTCTTTTTGTGAACACAGATAAATCTCCCATAAATAACAGCAAAGGTCAGACCTGGAGACCTTTACACGGGTCACACACCAATAAAGTCCTCTCTACTGAATGGGCTCTCCACTGTCCTGCTCAGAGACTGAGAGCTAGAGACATGCACATGTACACATTCAATGAATTTTTAAAAAAAAATCATTTTTGTAATATTTTAGTAATTTGATTATTATTAGTTTGAGTCTTGTTTTACCTGACAAAGGTTTAGTCAAATTATAGTGAAGTGCATTTTTGTCACATTAAAAAAAAAATGTCTTTGCAGAAAGTAATTGCAAGCTTTTGTGGTTAATGGATATATTTAACAAGCCCCACTAACACAACAATACTAAGAATGAAACACAAGAATGTGCAGAAAAACCTGAGGCTCTTACCGGGATGGGACACCTTCCTGATTGCTCCATCCAGACTGCATATAATAATTTATTATTTTTTTTTGCAGTCTGGAAAAAAACTTACATGACAACATGAATACAACAATGACCAGACAACCAACATGAGCAAACAATGGGGTAATGTGTATATATACACAGGACGAGATCTTGGAGTGGGATGAGCACAGGAACAAGACAAAGCTGACATTACTAACAACAGGGCAGGGCTAAGACAAGACACAGAAAGCACATGGCAATCAAAACAACCACAATGACCCATGGCTGTATAAACAAAACAACAGCACATGGTTACAAAACATAAACAAAGACACATGTTACAGAGCAGGGGGGAAACAAAACGCAGGGCAACAATGGTCGCTAACTGTGACTAACCTTACACTTTTTATTTTTATACATTTTCTTTATTTAATTATTTAATAATGATACATAATTATATCTTTCCCAAGGTATACTGGCCCACCTGGAAAATACCCAGTATGCCAGATTATATGCCAATCATAGAACCAGTGATTAACCATTAAACAAGAGTCAACAAGCAGTGCTCACTGTCTGCTGTTGATCCAGTGTACTGGCAAGTTAGCAAGCTAATAACTAGAAGATCCCAAAATATGGACTAGCTAGCTGTTCGCGGTCATCATCTATTGATATAAGCATTGAACATCACTAATCCTGAATGGTGAGGGTGAACGAGAGCAATGCTCAAATCTAACTATGCTGTCTCTATTAAGAAAGTAATGTTCCTCCTTACTCAGATAATGAAGGAACATTGACTTTACATTTATCTTACACCCAGATAATGAACCTATCGATCTGCACAATTAACGTGATGAAGAAAAGAGCCGTCAGCCTCTAGCTAACAAAGTCAAGCTTTTAAGCTGATTCTCAGAGAAGTCTTAACTTACCTCATCTTATATTTCTCTGCACCTTCATATGCCTGTGTTGAGGTTTGTGGTATTGTTCCCAATTATTTTCACCCACACTGTTTGCATTGCATTTTATTTTTAGTTAAAATATTACACAAATGTGTCGACAAATACACTTGATTTGAGTTGCCAAACTAGCTAATGTAAACCAGCATGTATCAACCAATCATAAGCATGCAATATGCTGTGCATATCTTGCAGACTGAGTGCATGCATGGAACGTGATGAAAAAATGTAGAGTAACAGAAGATAAAGTGCTGGTAATATCATCTGTCTTTGTTCATCAACAAAATGATAATTATTTAATCATTGTTTTAAAGCACAAATTTACTTTATAGTCTCATTTATGGTGTGAAAAAAATAGATCTTACACTCCAATTGTTCTTCTGATTATCAATGTTATTGATTAGATCATTTTTATAAATGAATATATCAATTAAAATATTTCTACAATTAATATTAGATATTTTGCTTAGATCATTTTTTGCAAAAGGTTAACAACGTATCCTGAATGTAACTGCCTCTTGGTCTTTTAATGTATCTTTATGTAGCTTAAAGGTTTATACTTTTGAGAAATACCAGCAGAATATATAACATGTGCACATTAAGGACATTCTCAAGAGTGTAGTTAACATTTCCAGTTGCATTCATAAAGACTGATGTAAAGACCAGACATACTAAAACATCATTTAGAGAGAGGCTGAGAAACTTGAATGGATAATCTGAAGGAAAATTCATTGTAGGTCAGTGCTTCGAGCATTGATCTGTCCATTTTCTCAGTCTACATCTTATTTAAATCGTATTCAAAAGTAATTTGTTTCCAGTGACTTCATTGCATGGCATTATTATACATCTGTATGTTTTCAAGACAGTGTGCTGTGATTCCTGAGATCAATAAGGAAAAGAATATCTGCACTAAGTCTCTCTTGTAACCACACTGTTGGATGTGCTTCAGATAACTTATGGGACACGTGTAGGAGGCCTGTGTCTGTTCAAGTCATTTAAACTTTTTAGCTTTTGTGTTCAAAATATTAAAATCTCATTCATAAAGAAAATTATTTAGCAAAGCATCATTTCAAGGGCTATAATTGAATAAAATAATCTCAGTTTCCAGATACTCAAAAGGAAGGGCTGTCCTTTTTCACTTTTTATTGATAAATTGACCTTATTTCCCATAACTGACATTTAGAAGTTCAATTCTGTGGTCTCTTTGACATTCAAAACAGGTCATCATCATATTAATGGTTTCTGGTTACCCTTATGATTTGCCCAGCAGATCAAATGGCTGTAGTCGTTTGGTCCTTAAATGTGCCCAAGCTGTTCTGCAGCTCAGAGTGGTTGCACAGAGCTATTGGATGAGTCATTGATATTTAAATTCCACCAGTCTAACCAGCACAAAGCACTCTTCTACTGGTTTCAAGCCGGAACGCTGGTGAAATGACCCAGTTAACTCAGTGCTGCTGTAAGAGATCAGGTTACACTAGTTTCCTTAATGCAGTAATACTATAATGATTTTGCAAAGCCGCACACACACAATATCTCCTTAGTCTTAAGAGCATAGTCTGTATAGTAGGGATATTAAAAAGGACATTGTACTACTTTCACTGGTTTGGAAAGTAGTACTATGTGTTCTTTTCTGTTTGTTTTACATGGTACTACCATCCTTTTACCACATCCCACTGCATTGCCATTTTTGTTTGTCTTAGTTGTATAAAGGTCTGCTGTTCAATATGTTGTCTGTGTTTAGATCTTGGAGGAAGACCCACAAGACCTTGCAGCTTTAGGTTCTCAAATAGTTCTTGGCTTAGTCAGGGGTTGCCAGCTCCAGGTCTAAAGGGCCGGTATCCAGCACATTTTGGCTCTTTCCCTGCTCAAACACATATGGTTCAGCTCACCTGTTAATTGCCAGGTGTAGCAAGTGTGTTTTGAGGAGGGGAACTACCTAACTGTGGAATGGGTTTGGACACCCCTGGCTTATTTGCATGGTTTGAGAAAATAAAAGGTTCTTCACATTGACATGTCTCATTTCAATTGGTCCTTTAAATAATCATTCATTAAAAGGTTCATTTGGAAACCAAAAGCAGTTCTTTTGTGGGTCCAAATGTTTCTTGGGACCTTTGTTTTAGAAGTGAAATGGTAAGATTAAAGTCCTGGTCGTTTGTGCTTATCTGACTATCTTGATTGAATTCACAGCACTGAAATTTATCTCCAGCAACTATTTGGGGTTTGCTGTGACTAAACCACAATCTAATTTCTCTCTAAAATTGTACAAAACGACTAGCCACTTAAATCATGCCATGTCACTTTAAATTTGCGGTAGCTCTGTCATGCCCCTCCGGCTTGGCCCTGTAAAATGGAAATGAGCTGAAAGATGTAGACTCTGGTTTTCTTGATGTTGTCGAGCAGCCGCACGTTTCGTTTAGCACAGAAGCAGTCGATAGCTGACGGTTGCCGTTCTGTACCGCCTCTGTGGCTTTTTTGTTTTGATTTGTTCAGAGCTTTGGGGGAGAGTGCATGTTTCTGCTCACAGCAACAATAGACTGCTTGTAGCTGTTCGCAAAAGAACATTCTCCTCATTCAGCACGCACAGTCGAACTGCTCAGCACTCAGATATACCATTCATTCATCACTGACATGGCTAGGCCTTGGCATGCACCTTTACTTGGAATGATTTGGCTAGCTGCAGATGGAACAAGGCCCCCACTTGAATGTAAAGGTGCTAAATAGATCAAAGTTGAGTTGGTAACAAAAACAGGATGTGGTGATTAAACTTAATTACCGTTGAGAAGGAGATGTCATTATGGTACCACTTACCTTACTAATGAGTCTTTCAGAGACACCGTTGAAGCCAGTCAAATCTCTATTCCTTCCAGACTCAAAGAGACAAGACATCTTTGCCTTGGGACTCTTTATTGCCTTGTCAAACCTTCGATTCATCTAGTTATGTGGCTGTGTAGAGAAGTAATTGTATAATACCTTGGGGAAATTGATGTTATTTAATAAGCTGCACAAGATCTATCAGTGTGACTGATAGGGGTCTTATGAGATTTCATGGAGAAGAACACACATCACCAGAGCTGTTGGCTTGTGGCTTGTGGCTGTAGACTGTATTCACAATTGTGTTGACGTATGTGTATACACACACCTTAAACAAACAAACAAAAAAACACACACTGAGCCAAAGCAGCAAACTCCCCACTCTGATAAAGTCATTTTAAGCCAACTCATTTATGAAGCATGTATAACCACACCAGAAACTCTTATCAAACAACAGCATGGGCCTGTTCTGTGCACCCCAGAGCCCTGGAAAGCATTTCACAAAGTTATCTCTAAACATTTCACTGCAAGCTGTGGCTAAGTTAAGGGACCAAATCGCTCCATTCATTTGAATGCTATATTTACAAAGGCAGTCAAAGAGACTCAACAAATCATTACAGTGGACCAGTCTTCAAAAGGTTCAGTGGCCCTTGACTGACTTATCTACTAAAAACACTACTTAGTGCGTCTGAAGTGAGCTACCCCTGGGCTGGCATTCCAGTTAGAATTCACACTGTGCCTTGTGCTGTCCTTGTTCAGGTGTCCTTGGGATTGAAACTGGCAGCTGTTCGGCATCTATTTATCATGTAGAGCTCACTGAGAAAAGTAGGCAAATTCAAAATACGCCTTCCAGTTAGAAAGCACTGCCAAATGGTATATGATAGGGGTGAAAATCACAAGTTTCATCACGATTTTTAATTATTTTAGCTAATGATTCAATACATTTTTGATGCTTTAAATTTTGCAGTGATGGTATTTGGTTCAATGTGGTTTGGTTTGATTTGGTTTTGAGTGTCTGCAGTCAGTGGTAAAAAAATGATGACATTTCACACAATCTGCTACATTTCTATGAACTCACACATGCAAACATTATAATTGGAATATTTTATTATTATAGGTTAAAAAGAACAGTCTAGTCATAAGCAAAAGCAGCTTCTCAATACAAAACATGGCACACATTAAAATGAAATAAAATTGTGGAATGTACACACATTGATTTTGATGTGTTGCATTGATACATCAGCTTGTGTGCTATTTTGATAAATGCATTGATACAGATTGGTTCATTGTTACACCCCTAGTATATGAGAAATCTATATTTTAAATAATAATATATGTAATGGCATTATCAGCAATTGTGATTTTATTATGTTAAAGGGCTTTGTGTGCTACATACAATCACTTGTTGATCTTCCAGCTTCAGTCACAGTTAACCCAAGAGGCTATTTTGCATCTGTTGTCCCTGTTCACATTGAATAGCACCCTACATATTTTTTTTTGTTTAAAATTAAAAAAAATGGATGTCACATATATATATATCATAGTATACACAGGCAGGTAAAAAAAAGCATAACTTATAAAATTACAGCTACTAGAAATGCACATTTTGAGCAAAATGACTAAACAATTTTACACACCTACCTGCTGTTGTGTTCAGTTCTACATCATGGTGAAGCAGTCACTGCTGTGGTCCAGCACTGGATAACAATGACATACTTTAAGCTTTGGTCTAATTCTAACTGATTGATCATAAATGTGGCCACTTTACCACACTGCTCCCACTGACTGCTTTGATGTGTCACATCATGAAATTCATACTCTTACATAGTTTAAGGTTGGCTAATGTGCAGGGCTATTTTCATTTCAGAGAGGAAGTGGGAAAGACCCTGGTAGTGGCTGATGGCTTCATTTCCAGTGGTCACTGACATGCCATGATTGTAATTTAAACATAGCTTGTGTGGTTTGGACTGGAACTGCCATGACACAACTAAACATTTTTGCCCAATGGTTCTATACTTGGTATATATTAACAGAACCAACTCTGGGACCAAGACTTTGGCATTCCAGCCTGTGGTCTTTATGCTGGAACTACAAAGAGCAAAATGTAGCTAACCTCAATCATTTCATTGTAATTCTCATTCAGGTCAAGAATTATTCCTTTCATTTTGCTTTACTATTAATTATATGTGTGAGTGTGTAATTACCAGATCATGTTGAATTACAAAGTGAATTATGTAATTAATTACACTGCCATTCAATTAACATTCTGTAATGACAGGTTGGAATCTGTACTTTCACATTTTTTTCTGTTTTTTAGACAAACATATTTAAAGAATGACAAACACAGGAAAAGTGTTGTTTTTCTCTATCACTAATCTAATGACAACAATACCCTTTTCCTTATATAACTCATTAAAACACCTGCTCTTCTACTTACAAACACAAATGTTGCATTGATTGATTGATTGAGTATAGAATCTGCAGTCTTAGCAAAATTTCTCCACTGTGAAGTATGAGTGTAAAATGATTAATTAAAATTACACCATGCTTTTGTTACCACTGGTGATAAATTCTGACTGAATATTTAGGATTGTATTCTTTATACCGACGGATTATCGTGTATACAGATGAAACTCAAAAAATTTAAATATCGTGCAAAAGTTTATTTATTTCAGTAATTCAACTTAAAAGGTGAAACTAATATATGATATAGACTTATTACATGCAAAGCGAGATATTTCAAGCCTTTATTTGTTATAATTTTGATAATTATGGCTTATATATTATAAAAACCCCAATTGCAAAAGCTCAGAAAATTAGAATATTACAGGAAATCAATAAAAAAAGGATTTTAAATAGAGAAATGTCTGACCTCTGAAAAGTATAATCATGCATATGTACTCAGTACATCATTTGGGCCCCTTTTGCATGAATTACTGCCTCAATGCGGCGTGGCATGGATGCTATCAGGCTGTGGCACTACTAAGGTGTTATGGAAGACCAAGATGCTTCAATAGCGATCTTTTTTTTCCATTGTTTGGTCTCATGTCTCTCATCTTTCTCTTGGCAATGCCTCATAGATTCTCTATAGGGTTCAGGTCAGGCGAGTTTTCTGGCCAGTCAAGCACAGTAATCCCATGGTCATTGAACCAGGTTTTGGTACTTTTGGCAGGTGCCAAGTCCGGCTGGAGAACGAAGTCAGCATCTCCATAAAGCTTGTCTGCAGAAGGAAGCATGGTTCTCTAAAATGTTCTGGCTGCATTGACTCTGGACTTAATAAAGCACAGTGGACCAACACCAGCAGATGACCTGGCTCCCTAAATCAACACAGACTGTGGAAACTTCACACAGGACTTCAAGCATCTTGGATTGTGTGCCTCTCCATTCTTCCTCCAGACTCTGGGACCTTGGTTTCCAAATGAGATGCAAAATTTGCTCTCATCAGAAAAGAGGACTTTGGACCACTGAGCAACAGACCAGTTCTTTTTTAATTTAGCCTAGGTAAGAAGCTTCTGACATTGTTTATTGTTCAGGAGCGGCTTGACAAGAATATGACAAGAATATGACATTTGAAGCCCATGTCCAGGATCTGTTTGTCTGTGGTGGCTCTTGATGCACTAACTCCAGCCTCCCCCACACTTTTGAATGGCCTTTTCCTGACAATCCTCTCCCTGCTGCTTGTGCACATTTTTCTTCCACACTTTTCCCTTCCACTTTACATTCTATTAATGTGCTTTGATACAGCACTTAGAGAACATCCAGCTTCATTTCCAATTACCTTTTGAAGCTTTCCCTCCATTTGAAGGGTGTCAATGATGGTTTTCTGTCAGGTCAGCAGTCTTCTCTATGATTGTAAATTTTACTGAACCAGACTGAGTGACAATTTAAAGGCTCGAGAACCCATTGCAGGTGTTTTGGATTAATTAGCTGATTAGAGTGTTACACTTTGAGCCTACAATTCAAATTTTCTGAGCTTTTGAATTTGGGGTTTTCATAATCTGTAAGCCATAATCATCAAAATTATAACAAATAAAGGCTTGAAATATCTTGCTTTGCATGTAATTACTGTAATGTATTACTGAAATAAATGAACTTTTGCACGATATTCATATTTTTTGAGTTTCACCTGATGCACGGCACTTTCAATAGTCTCTCAGTTAGCTGGTTTATGTATGTCTCTCTTTAAGCTGACTTGCCTCACTGCATAGCAGGAAGCTGTAATAAATAGTACAAATACTCACCTTATTCAAAACCTCACTCATGTTTACTACCCCAAAAGCAGGATGAAACAGTGAGAGAATAAATGCAGTGAGGACAGTGCCAGAGTCATGCATGTGAAGGGTTGTCTGCAGCAGGCTAACTCCACTGGCACAGCTGAGATACATGTCCATGTCAAGTCAGGAATTGTTAAGACTTGTATTTTTGTTCAGTGATGTGTGGGGTAAGAGGGAAAAAGCATTCCATGTTATTATTGGTTAATATATATATATATTTCCTGCTCCCTGTACAAGGTGGAGTATTCAAACAACACAAGGCATTTGGAGGCAACCAAAAGTCTCTAGACTTTATTCTGCAAAAAAAATTCAAGCTAGCATTAAAACTACATTTATGGAAACTGTGCTTTGGTCGGTAAAGTCAGTCTGGAAAATGAGGTTTTGGAACAGTTTGATCGATTTCTTTGCCTCTTCACCGGCTGCTTTCTGACAGCTCTCAGTGGGTCAATCAGGTGACCCTCTCTGAGGAGACATCTCACCCTGTGTGTGTGTGTTTGTGTGTGCGTGTGCATTTGTTGCACATGTTGGACATTCTTGTAGCCCCCTGGGTTCCAGCGAAAACTCCCTTTAGTCTATGGCCTTCATGTTTGTGTATGCAGTGATGCGTGATCCAACACAAACACACCTGGATTCACTGTCAGAGAAACATGCGCAACAATCATACTTTTCAAGTGCTCCAAAGACTGGCATTCAGGTCACACTTCATTTTAGGAGTCAATCATTAGATCTTTACAAAGCAGCCATAAGACACAATTCATTCAAGCAGCGGTGGTCACAGTGGCTCAGTTCCTCCAATGGGGAAAAACCTTTCAGAACTGCAAGACCTAGACTTTAGAGCATACAGAGAGAGTGTACATCCAATGTAAAAGTAATAGAGAACTGCACCCTAACATGCATACATTGAAGGCTCCAAGAAGAATGAGCATATTCAAACAATAGTAAGGGCTTGTTGATCTAAACTGCACTAAAAACAGTACTTTGTGAACTGCACTTGCTTAGGAAAAAATTCACAGCACATTCAACAATAAAGGTCGATGGACTCTTTAACTCATTTAAATCTGCTACACAAGATTAGTGTCCGCTCTGGCCATAGTGAATTGTGTCAGTGCATAGAATCAGATTTTGTGTGAGCTACTGTGTTTTTGGTCACTGTATATTAAAGTTATATTATGTTAAAGTCGCACAAGGCTTCCTTTATTACTAAATGTTTTTATTTTTCAATATGAGCTCTCATTTAGAGCACACTCAGGCATATGTTATTGTTTAGTTTTAGCTTTAGACTAGTTTTAGCTTTTCCAGTTTTTTTTTACATATAAAAACACAGAGAAATTGTAAATAACAGGGACGAGAGAACTAAACAGCAGAAATAGACATATATTTCAAAACTGACATACCTAAGTCACAGCAAGTAATAAAGAACTAGTTTGAAATATGTGACTGCAAAAGTACATCCTTTAATGACAGAATGCTAAACATGTGAAATACAAAGCCAGGCTCATGTGTTTTTCAGATGATTTCAAAATAACAAAAACTATTGCATAACAACATTACTTTATCAGCAAATATTAACATTACATGTAAGTATTATTTCATGTCAATTAATTATTAAAACACTTTAATCATTGCCAGTTTCCAATTACATTGCCCTGTCATCCACCCCTAGTGTTTAACTCTCTGCAAAGTATGTTGTAAAATTCAGTTGTTAATCTTACTTTTATTCAGAAACTATATTATATATCATTCAGTAATAACTTATGTAGTAATAAAGAATTGAAGTGTGTTGCCACATACAGACCATTGCAGTTAACTTGTTCTGTAGTATTGCTTGCTGTAATTAAGCTGTTGCTGGCTCAATAAAAGCTTCAGGTAAATGATGGCTGGCTTGGAATGCTCATAACAGACTGAGGTTTTTGACCCACTGACCCTTTCAAAAAAAAGAGCAGGCCTCTCATGTTCTGTGGAAAGAAACATTAATCTAACAATATGCTATATTACTAATTCATTCATGACCATCCAAAATGGTTTTAAAGACCTTTCATAGACAGGTAGCTAAATACACACACACACACACACACACACACACACACACACACACACACATACAAACACGCTCACTACTGGGTCCACATGTGGTTCTACTCAAGCTATCAGGAGACGTCTTAATGTGTCCTGCTTCCATAACTGAAAAGATAACACACTTTTTAATATGGGAGGGTGGAGGCAAAATATTATTGATATCAGGCCTTTAAGATTAGATGTTTATCACACCCATGACACACATGGATCGAGGCATGCTGCATTTGAGACGATAATAGAGCCATGCGAACTTAAAAGCGTTATCAGACTAACACAGACACACTGTCTGCCAGAGCTGTGATATACTGTGACTGCTAAAAACTATCGTCTCTCAAAGCCTGAGCCCTTACAGCTGTATGAAATGATATAGATTTTGCTGTGTCTTTGCAAGTCTTCATAGATATGAGAAAGAAGGCAGTTTCGAAGACAAAAAGAAGTATGTTTAGTGCTCAGTATCAACATTTTGATGTACCGGTGCACACTCCTTTTAATTAAGTGCCTCTAACTGCATCTGAATGGACTTCTCTATTCTCTAAAGAATGTGCCCAGCCTAAATACAGAGATCTTTAAAATGAGTGATCTGCATTATCCCTCATCTATGTCAGCTATCACATAGCGTAGGGCATTCTTCTAGCCACTTTAGCCAAGAAATACAGCCTCTCTAAGCTCCCTTTGGCAAGATCCTGGTTACGGTAAGTCAATGTTTTTGCATAGCATTGCGATGGTTATCTTATCAGTGATATGGACTGCTTAGCAGAAATTAAAACAACTGGGTCCTGTTGATTAAAAGGTGTTGAGGTTTAGACCTTGGATATTCAAGCGTTTGACACACGATCAACAGCATGTGAATCAGCTCAGCACCTGAGTATGGACAAACTAACAGGCTCTACATTCAGAACGTCTAGACACGTGACATGTGAGAGTGGCTTGAGTCAATTTGGATTTAGGTGAAACTATTGCTCTTGCTAATCTTCTGGTCCTACTGAGCGTGCCTTTGTTTCACTATTAGGTGGAAAGTTGCGCTTCATTCCGAGTGAATTGTACCATGGAGGCAGTGCACAGGAGGCCTTTAAATCGCTCAGCCTGGTCAAGCATGGCATAAAACGAACAGCCCTTGCATGGAGGGCAGTGAGATTTGCTTAAACCCTGGTCAAGTTGCAGGGTCATGAGTGGCAAGTTTTAACTGCAGCCTTTTTTTTGCAGAGATAATGCATTGTATGCACACACACACACGAAAAAGATCTTGTGAGACTGTGAGTGTAACTTATGGCCAAAGGTAGCCTGAAAGTCCTGAGAGTCTTTTAGTTACAGTGCTAACAAGCAAAATAAGAAGTGACAGAAGATACTTGGGACAGTTTGTGAGTGAGTGAACATATGTCATTGTGAACACACCACAGCACAGCACACACTGCGCTACCATAAAATGTGAACTCATTTAACCCATCCATGTAGGAGCAGTTGGCAGCTCTGACTTGGGAAGTGCCCGGGGAGCAGTGCTGGTTTGGAATTTGAACCGGCGACATTCAGGTCACAGGAATAATTACTTAACCATTACACCACCACTGTCCCATTTTATAATTCAAAGTAATAATTACTCAAATTAGTTGATACACCAGCCAGCATATGGTAACCAGGGGGTTTGGCCTTGAAATACCATAGCTGGTAATCATGAATAGAAAAATGTTTGTTTGTTTGTTTATTTAGCAAGCATTGCAGGCCTATTTTAAGAGAATCTTTACTGAGGTGTGGGGTGCAGGATTTAACTCATGTGACATGCAATAAACTTTTAAGACCACTTTATCCTGCTGATTGCACCAGCTAAAAGCAGTGATTCAGCCAAAAACTGCACGTGAGCTGCAAGACTAACATAGCTACCTTTTTCAGTCAATTTCTTTTTCAAAACTATTGCATAAGTATCAATATTTTTTCATTGTTAACTGTCATTTATCATCTTTTGATATAATCCAACCCAAGACCAGTCTTATTTTCATAGTATTAGGAAATTGTTGATCAGCTATATTTAGAGTCCTCTTTAGTTTAGAATAGGAGCTACAAGGCTAATGTTGCCAACAAACACTAAAAGTCAATTCATAAAATGCATCACCAGAACGTCTCTCAGCCCTTTTAAACCAATAGTAGATCAGTTCTACTCCTGAGGTTATTTCTGCCAACAATGTGCAAGCCCATAAACATTTCATTCATTTTTTTATTGCTCACAGTGTCATACTGTGTCCTAAACCACATTAACGAGCCACCTTAATGAAGCTCGACATGGTTTTAGCAGGTTTACAGAAAACATATGGGTGACTGTTGACTTCTTGTGTTGGTAACGTTAGCCCCAAAGCTCCAGTGCTAAACGGAAGAAATAAAATCTGTGGAAAAATATATAAATTAGGCAACTAATACATTAGTGATATTTGCATATCATGAGCAGACACATGGTTGGTTGGGTTTATATGAAGCTTCATTCTTGTTGATAAGTACAGAGTTTTGTTATTGTATGGTAGCTCTGGATAAGGTAAGGATTGTGATTGCACTGATGTCCTCAATAGGAACCTGACTTGGAACACAGCATCTTAGAAAATATATGAAATGTATGCTATTCCACAGTATGTACCCCAATACTTCCTACAGCAGGCTTTGCACATGCTCAGCAGGAGTTTGCCTAATACTGCTGTTTAAATAGTCCACATCTGATTTTTAATTAGCTTATCTGTCATTGCCATTACAGGACCACTTACGTGTTCACTGGTTTCCTCCTCTGGTGTAAACACAGCCACCTTGCATGCTAGACATTAACAAGCCAAGCAAACAACGTAACATCTGCACAACACCATAAACACTGCTTTGTGTGTGAGTATGTTCACGCTGGTCACAGAGCCATATGACAGGCAGCTGTGTAAACTGCAAGCATGCGTCTGACTGCGCAGGCAGAAAGGAGAGAAGCACTCCATCACAGGATGAACAGGGCTTTTGTTAGGAGTGTATGGTCAGACTTCACAGTGAAGGCCCCCCATTGCTATGGCCATTCCCACTCCCCAAGACACCATCATGGCCTGTGTGTTCTTCTCAGTTAGTTCCTCCTCAAAATGCTCGAATTCAGGCCTCTCCGCCAGCCGAGGATGTTTTCATAGCATTATCATGAGAGAAAATATTTTCTCTGCTGTACAGGAGCATGAAAGGAGCAGCGTCCAGACAAAGCAGAATAAATCAGACATATTAACACTGAAATAAATTCTTTCAACAGTCTGGATGGGTAGGAGGTGTTTGTGCACATGAAGCAAAGAGACAGTCCTGAGGTTGTCCAAGGTAAAAAAAAAAAAAAGAGTGAGGAACACAGAACGAGAGTGTCCGAGGGCATTTGAGATGATTGACAAGTGATGAAAAGATGAAGTCTGACAGGGCAGAGGCCCAACGTTGGCCTTTGACTTTGGCGCATTTAGATCTTGCCATTCAAGTTCAGGAAGCATAAAGGAACCATGTTAAGGTTTGTTTTAAGGGGCTTATATAGTGGAAAACTGAATTCCCCCCAGCGTTTTTTTCAGTAAGAGTTTGATGTAGTATGTAAACATCGTTAAACATACCATTTCTTCCTCTGTCCCATCAGTCCATATATGGCAGGGGTGCACAACTAAGGACCTGAAGGGTCGCTGTCCTGCAGAGTTGGCTAATTCCGCTACTTAAGCACACACACACACAACCTATCAATTAACCAATGAGTTGAACTCAGTGTGTTTGAGCAGGGAATATTGTCAAACTGCTCACCCGTGTATGACAGTAAAACTGTAAAAAGAGCCCATGATTTTGTGATGTCACAAAAACCAATGAATTTGCACATATGCACCTATTCAGATGACAGCAGAATGGCGTGTGTGTGTGTGTAGGTGTGTGTGTGGGTGTATAAGAGAGAATCTTAAAAACATAGTCACACAAAAAATCTGTTTATTTCTAAAACATAGAGAGAGGCTGGAAAATGATAATGTGAAATGAATTAAAATAAACATTAACATTCATTTTGAAATTAATTTTAATATACTGTGTCAATGCATAAGAGTAGAATAAAGTCTGGAAGTCAGTACACTTACTAATAGAGAATGGATAATGTTGTTTTTATTCCGTTATTGTTAATTCTGGATAAAACGATAAGTGATCTCAGCTCTAAAGATAAAATACTTTTGAAAAAATTTAAGAAATGGGTCTTTTAAGCAGCATACCAAAAAAAACTACATCAAAAGCTTGGCTACACATTCGCATTATAAAATATGAAAGAACATATGGTATGCCGAATTTGGATGCTACGTATGTTCCTAAAAATGCATACTATGAAAGACACATGGAATTTTTAGTTTATAAATTCATGCCTTCATTTTCATACCATTCCAACTAAAACGTCCCATGTGGTCAAAGAAAGACTAACATTTTTGTTCATACTGCATGTTTTGTCTAGGTCTTCTTAGCTATAGGCATTAAAATGGCTGGATCAAATGGTTCAGATGGTGCAGAGTATGATTGGTATGAATTGAAACAGAATGATTTTATGGTTTCCTTAGCACTGGCATAGCTATCATCTCTCTCTCTCTCTCTCTC
Source organism: Arnoldichthys spilopterus (assembly GCA_037974385.1). Taxonomy (NCBI): domain Eukaryota; kingdom Metazoa; phylum Chordata; class Actinopteri; order Characiformes; family Lepidarchidae; genus Arnoldichthys; species Arnoldichthys spilopterus. The sequence continues at coordinate 9,979,124 of JBBPDA010000021.1, read as the reverse complement.
TCTCTCTCTCTCTCTCTCTCTCTCTCTCTCTCTCTCTCTCTCTCTCTTTCTCTTTCTCACACATGCTCTCGCTCTCTGTGTCTGTCTTTCAGTTGTAGATTGTAGGGTAACTATGTAGGATCACTGTTATTAGGGGAGAGGGGTAATGAAGGGTTTGCAGAACCAACAGCCTGCAGATGGAGATTAGATTGCTTATTCAAGAAATTCGCATATAGACATAACAATCAAATAGTCAGACTACAAGCTTTGCAAAACCAGCATATACATTCAGTAATAGCTGTTAAGAATTGGGTGAGTTCATCCATAGGTCATGCCGATCCTGTTCAAATACAAGCCACGTGCTCACTGTTTGGTATTAAATGAATAATGTCTTACAAGCACTTTTTCTCAGAAAATAAATAATTATTAAGATTATGAAGGGATTTACATCTCTTCAAAAGTCATTCTGAATACTGATCTTGATTTTTCAAGCTGTAATGAGAAAAAAACATGGCTAACAAGAAACATGAGGACATTAGAAATGACAATTGAACTGAACTAAGAATTGAAATCTTGAGACTTCAATTAAAACTACAATTAAAAGGGGGTTGAATTCTAAGGTTAATCAGGACAAGGATAGGAAAAAGGTGCAGGGAGTTAAGTGAAAATCATGCCAGGGCAGAATTGGAACATGAACAGACCAATATGGAACAGTCCACGGAGGAATGAGGAGTCTTTAGGTGGAGACCTCATAACCCTAGTAATGGTATTCAGCTTGGTTTTGATGACCTCTAGTGCCATAGCTCTTTCCAGGGGTGCCAAATTCTTGTTGATGTCTGTCCTCCTGCAGAGTTTCTATCCTATCCTAATCAAACAAACCAGATCATGCATTTCAGATCAATTCCTCAGTAGCATCTGAATATCATAGCCAGATGGAAGGGTTGCACAATAAAGAATCTGCATCATGGAGGAATCTTGTACTATTTCTCTAGTTACAAATGCAGTAAAAATAAGTTAAAGGTCATTTGCATATGGCAGTCATCTGCTGTATCAGTAATGTTGGTACCAAGTGGGTTTTCAGTATCCTGCTTTATGACTAAAAAACAAATAATGGAAACACATGAATTAAAAAAAAAAAGTTCTTACACTTGCGTGATATGCTTTTTCAGATCATTCAACAAAGCAACATTTCACAAAATTGAAATGAAAACACACTTTTCACATTTAAGTGGAATGTAGCTGGGTCTCTCGGGCGTGATGTGGCAGTCACCATGAGGGCTTTTTCAACAGTCATAAGGAGGCTTTGGATCCACAGGACCATAGTAAAATCATTGTGGATCATGACCTCCCAGAATTCCCCTACACATGGCCGCTTTTCCGTTATGTTGTGCATCACATGCTGTGGCTGCCTTTGATTACGCCCTACTAAGTTTCAGAATTGATTAGGTCTTGCATAACAGTCATCATTGAAACAGTGTATATGTTGTACCTGGACTGTGAGTGACACGTTGTAAGCATACAACACACTGTTACAGATATGTTTAATTAACTTTCACGTGAGAAGAAATCCACCTATTTCTTTAAAAATGTTACAGGAAGAACCCATTTTAACCACACACCCATCTTTTTCCGGTATTGTGAATTGATGTGGATGATTGAGCACACTCAGGCTGTGCTCACACTGTCTGGGCAAACAACGCTGCAGTTTCTGTTGATTTGTATTGTATTGTATATCACCTAATATGAACCAACAGCTTGCTTCATTAACAGGGATTAAGATAGAGCTTCCATGTGGTAGAGCATTGAATGATTTTGCTTTCTTATTGGGTGGTTGCGAGTTCAGATCATGAAACAGATCATAATTAGTCATGTTTTTTTGCATGATGGTTAGTGAGTGTAACATTGAAAACATATTTTTTGCTAGCTTTTTTTTTTTTTTACATCTGGTGCAGTTGTCCTACTGCCCTGCCTCACAAAACCTGAGAAAAATGAAATATGCCTATTGTGTGTCATAAAAAAAACTTATAGTTATATTTGTGCCCTAATTGAGAGAATTGAGTGGCAGTGGTGTTTGGGTTATAGAGAGCTGTAGGGAACTCACAGGTGCAGAAAATGACTAATAGCATAGCTACTCCACATGGAGGACAAATGCATGAGTCTGGATTCTTTTGTCCCCCTGTCCAATATAAACATTCTTTGCACTGATAGGTGCTTTTAGGTACAGAGACAGGAGTCCTTATATTGGCTGTGACTCTCAGACTGTTTATATGTGAGAAAGAGAAGGAGTTACACACAGGATTTAGTGCACTTATGGGCAGGGGACACAGGCCATTCCTTTGCATTAGTGAATAGGCACACATCCCATATACTTATTTGGTGAAAAGCATGCACATTGAAAAATTGAGACCTTATTCTGCTCACTAGCTAAATAATAGTCCATACATAGTACTTAGTTTGCATGTGTGATTCCTTAATTTTACGCTTTTACAAGAGCTGCCTCAAATAATTAAATATTCAAGTGCATATTGAGTAGTTCTTCATGGCTGCTCTGTACCATGGAAAACTACAGATATTAGCCATGTGTGTGCCAGATTAGCCAGATAAAACAAAATAGCAGAAAATCTGAACATAGATGGACAAAAAACTATATTACAAGTATTTATAAAGAAAGCATTTAAATTTACCAGCATGCTATACCTAAAGCACTACAGACATACTTTTCAGAAATGATTGCTGACAATAAAAACAATTCTAGAGTGCTACTTTCAACTATTAAAAAGCTCCTCATCCCTGCAGAACCTGTGGTAGAAGATGCATCTGTTAAGAAATGTGAGCAATTCACACAGTTCCTTTAAAATAAAATATTTGAATCTCTGTAGTACCAGAAGATGTGTAGCTCTGATAGTGAAGCCCCCGTCTTGAAGAAGTCTTTTACTTATAGACATGGAACATTTGGAAGGGATAGTTATGCAGTTGAAGCCATCCACATGCTGTACTGAACCCATTCTTACTTTATTTTTTAAGCAAACGTCTACGTTATTCTTAGAATTTATTTTACTTATTGTAAATGCATAACGTTTAACAGGCACGATTCCAGATGCTTTAAAGTGTGCTGAGGTTTGTAAAAAGCTTACCTTAGGTAATGCTTTAAGTCATTTTAGGCCTATTTTAAATCTCCCTTTTATAAGAAATATTTTAGAGGTTGTGTATCTCCAGATAACTGAATGTTTTTATACTAACAATGTATCTGAAGCATTTAGGTCAGGTTTCAAAGTCCTTCATTGAGACTAAATGACCTTAGGCCCAACACAGATTCAAATAAACTATCCATCCTAATTTTAGTAGACTTGAGCACTGCATTTGACACCATTGATCACACTATTCCTTTAATTCAAAAGGGTTTACTGGCTCTGTCTTAAACTGGTTAAAACATAGTCCACTATAACACTATGAGGAACAGAAATGTCCACCGATTTTATGTACTGTAAATCAATTGACCTTAATTGTTTGTAATCTTGTGTTGAAAAATGTCCTTTTTGAACTGACTAACACTTCTCTCATGAAGTTGGGCACAAAGTGATGAGCCACAACCAATCTGTGCTTAAAGAGGCTGAGCTTTTGGGGGATGCTCGTTTTATACCCAATCATTATCCCCTCACCTGTTTCCCACCTTACTGTGCAGTGCTGAAAAATGGCATAACTTCTAAAAACTTTTCACTCTTCTTGAGTGTGTTGCAGGTTTTTCTTGAGTGTGTGTACATTTGTAAAACTATCAGAAAATGAATATTATAAAAACAATATAAAATGAACAAATGAACATACCTAAATTATGGTTAAATATGAAACGTAAGTAGAATTATGCACATAGATGGTACTGGGAAAGCGTGCTCTGATACTGGAGTGTTCACAGCCTAAAACATGCTGTTTGTGCCAGCTGTATCTCTCACTTAAAAATTCTTTAAACTTCAAAATGTTCATGACTGAACATAACCTTTGCAAAAATAGCTGTATTAAAAGGTTCTTTTTTCTGTGCCATCACTTAGAACCTAGAACCTTTTGGGTTCTATTTAGCAGATTTGTTTGTTGAGTGTGGTTCTACTAACATAGTTATATAAACGCATTTCCAGTGATTATTTTAGAGAAGTGTGGTAGGCAGGAGATGAGCTGTTAGTTCAGCAAGCAAAGCCGCACTGCCAAATTACTGCATCCGAATGAGGTCATATCAAAATTCCATAAGGATCAGCTTTGAAAATGTCACAGTTGTAATCTTAGCATTCTGCCATCATCACATTCGTTTCCTCCTGTCCTATATGAAAAATGTATCAGATGACATTCTAGTGACACTTGAAGCAGGGAGTGCTAATAAGTTTTCAGTGCTGCGTTTGTGGCCGCAGGCTAGTGGCTCACATTCTGTGCATGTGTTTGAGGAGCTGCTCCAGTAACACAGACGGCTGCCCCAGGCACAACCTCGGCCATCAGAACCGAGACTGTGGTCTCTGAAGACTGAGAACAAAGACACTTGTGGACCAGACAGAGAAACAGACTGAGAGGAAGGTGAACTATGGAAGTGAGCAAAACAGAAAAGGGAAGAGAGAAACACAGCTGAGTTTAATGGTGCATCCTCTAATAGCCTGTGGTTAGTGCAGAGTCACTTTAATGAATCCAGCATTGGCAAATACAACTACAAGCACAGTAACAGATGGAGGAGATGCCTCTTTATGCGACCTCAATTCACCAGAGAGCAGAAGCCCTGCAGTGTTGAAAGTTTGTTTGTGAATGATCTGCCTTTGAGCTGCAATGCATTACTTCAAGTGTTTACTGTTAACTCTGCATTTGCTCTGAAGCGAGGCACCAAGCAAAAGAGCATATTTAACAGTTCAGGAGAAAGTCCTACCACTGGGAGTTAGGGACAGGCTCTAGCTGAGTGTTAAAGTGATATTGAAGTGTGTAGTATTGAATTGTGAAGTATATATACACACAGGGCAACACACAGACAGACCATTCATACACACATTCACACCTATGGGCAGTTTTCCAATCCAGTCAACCTACTGCAAGCCTTTGGACAGTGGGAGGAAACCGGAGCACCCGGAGGAAACCCACGCAAACACGGGGAGAGC
>JBBPDA010000021.1:9961683-9973925 GCA_037974385.1 Arnoldichthys spilopterus | reverse complement strand
ATCTATCTATCTATCTATCTATCTATCTATCTATCTATCTATCTATCTATCTATCTATCTATCTATCTATATTTTTTAAAAAACTTGTTTCAGCCTTTATTTCCTGAAGTAAAAAGGTTATTTCCAAATGAAAAAGGAAGAAAGTGAATGAGAAGTAATATTGCACACCTGAGGCACATTATGGAAGATGATGGATGAAGCATGAGTGAGGAAAAAAATGGAGTAACCGAGATAATCGAAGATAGAGACAGTGTAGCAAAGAGAGAGGATGGGGGAGGGCAGGGTGGTGAGAGGGAGGAGAGAGAGCCTGGCTGGAGTCCATGTTAGCAGCAGGGGAGTAGAGCAGGCGGTAGGGGAGGATCGCTGAGTGGCACGTGGAGAGGCAGTATTTCACTGCGCTGGCTGAGAGACAGAACTGTGGAGGAGGAGGAGAGAGAGAGGGGGGAAAAAGGTGGAGAGAAGAGGGAAGAGACAGGGCTTCTTATTAGTCAGACAAGTCAGCGGTGCACCTCCATTCTCTCCAAGATCAGCACAGCCCCCTTGACTGACACACACACACACACCACATACTCGTGCGAGTGCACACCCACACCCAGTGTGTGCGAGTTGGTGGAATGTGTCTGACAGAGCGGTCAGCCAGGGTTGAGTCACACAGCACCGCGTCTTCTTTAGCAGAGCACTGGCTGCGCACTGGAAACACACACCGAAAGCTTCACACACCCCATAGTAGGGACACAACGATACACAGCCTCCACGTCCGAGGATTTACCAGCTGACTCCTATTATGATGCACTGATGACTTCATGCTAACTGGAAGCGAGTCTGTCCATCTCTGCACTGGATCATGGAGGCTACTGGCACTGGACAATAAGGACTGAGACATTTCAGGACAAGTGTGTGCTGGGATGGCGTGTGCGTGGACCCTCACCATCACACTTTGTGTGGTCCTGTGGAGTGACTTTGCAGTGCATGGAGCAAAGAACAACTATCCAAGACTACGGCTGTCCCATAAAGGTAAGCCAACAGGTGTATGTGTGGGTGTATGTGTGCGTGTGAGTGTGAATGATATTTGAGAACTGTGGAAACATTGTAGCTTAAGAACTGGCACTGAAAACATGTCATGAAAAGAAATTTGAGTTGGTCCACTGTGCCTAATGATGTGGGTGAGTGGGCTTTAACGCAGAGCTTCTGCTCTTTCTTTATGCAGGTCAATGCATGCTGAACAGATTAAGAGGGTGCATACTTTACAGTGCTTTTCCACTGCCCTGTTATTACACATTTCCTCCATAATCCTTCATCTGAAACAGTAAACTAAGCCAATCAAAAAAATCTATTTTGTATAAAACAATATATTAATAATTGCTGATTCTTTAAGAGAAGGATAAATGTCTTTAAGTGTAATGTATATTTATGTAAAATGAAAGGTATTTTGGGCAATTGTATTATTATGGTTTCATAATGCAGTTGACAACTGGCATTTTTTAAATAGTATACATAATAATAATAATAATAATTATAATAATAATAACAATAATAAAATAGAAATTACTGTTGCAGTCGTATGAGAACAACAATATTATTTAATAATTAGAAGATTATAGAAGTAGCAGTCTAGAAAGAGAAGCCAGTGCAGTGTTAAATAAAGTAATATCATTAATATATTTCAATCTGGCAGTCAGATTATATAAAATCCCTTTGCAGCTCCTTCATCACTATTATTCTTTCATTCCACCCAGTGACTCATAGGTTTCCATCATGTCAAACTTTATAATGTTCCTTTTCATAAATTAGGCCACTTGCTGAATATATCACAGCATGGTGCTCTTATTGAGATGTGAATGGTTTGAATGGGGTCACTTTGACTCCATTAAAGAAGCCAGACTGTCTTGTATTATTGTTTTTCCTCTGTGTTATGGTGGTTGGCTTTCTACAATGTGGCTTTCTTTAAATGCTACTGGTTCAGTGAAAGAGCGTCAGCTACTCATTTTGTTATGCTGGTGTCTGCCTCGGCTGTTTACACTGTAATGCAGGAAAGATGAGGGCACTCTTTGTAGATAGCTACCCTACCAGTGGGAAATCCTCCCTCTCTCTCTCTCTTTCTCCCTCTCTCTCTCTTTCTCTCTCTCTCTCTCTCTTTCTCTCTAGCTTTCTTTCTCTCTAGCTCTCTCTCTCTCTCGCTCTCTCTCTAGCTCTCTCTCTCTCTCTCTCTCTCTATTTAGCTTTCTCTCTCTTTTCTCTGGAAACAATGTCATATGAGAATCCACAAGGTGATCATGGTTGATACATGCATGGAATGTAGATGCTGAGCAAATTTTTGTCATTTTTTATGTCTGTGATCTGAAACCTTTACCTATTGGTGAATATTGTGATACCTTTTACTTGGCATCGGCTTTGATAAAGCAAGATAAATGACAAGGTGGGAAGGTGCAGTATGTACCACAAAGGGGCTGTGAATGATAGAATTCAAATTTTAATAAAATGTCTCAATCAGCATTCTGCTTAGTTTTACCAATGTGTTGTGTGATCATTCCTAAGACATATATAATCATGTCCCATATAGAGGAGTTAAATAAGGCACGTCTAAAACACATGACTGACAGGATCAAAAGAAAAAAGAAAAAAAAGACATTTTTGTTCTAAATATAACATTTTCCTATCTCTGTTCTTTGTACCCAGTCCTTCTCTACACTCTTCTCACCTCCGTTTCTCTCCTTTTTCAGCCATTTATATGCTCGCTCTTTCTCTGCCAGTCTATCTTTTACTCTTTATTTCACACCTTCTCTCTATCTCACACTGTTTGTCTCTCTCTGCTTTCTGCATGTCTGGACTGATAAATCGTGCTTCACCATGCAGAGTGGAGAAGAGAGTTCAGCGTGCATCCTATCATTATGGAATGAAAAACATCTTGGCTTCAGTAGACACTGTCGGTCTCCTGCCAGAGTGAACAGCCTGAATACTTCATCGTGCACTGAGGTATTCAGGCGGTTACAGGAGGGAGGCGTGTGGTTAAGCTTCACAGGTTTCGCCCTTGAGATATTAGTATGTCTTAAATTATATTCAGCAGAAAAACAGAATAGTAATTGAAGTCAGCTTTGTATAGATCTGTCAGCAGTAGGGCAAGTTGCTGGGTGAAAGCAAGGTGCATGCTTGTTCCAGGATACTCAGTTCAAAAGGGACCTGTGGCAACGTGTTTATAGGGCTAATTTAGATGATTTAGACGCTCTTGGAGCCTCACTGGTCTTTTTATAGTGCCATGTTTTTCTCTTTTACAGCTTCCTACACTTCTGATCTGTACATTCAATGTTCTGTTTGTCATTTGATTGCAGTTTAAGGTTAAATATAACTGAATCACAACTTTCAGTGACTTGCTCTGGGCTAATCCAGAATGATAGCTTGCCATTTTTTTGTTCTTATGCTGCCTGAAGACATTTATTAGTCCATGTTTTTCTCACTGTAGAGAATGTCTTTTTTCCCCTACAGCTGGCATTTTTAAGGGATCCAGGATAAGCCTTCTAGGGTGTTGTCTTACATTGCTAAATTAGGCCTCGGTAGGTTGAGTATAAACACAACTTTCTTATTATTCAGTAAAATCTCCAACTGAATCTCTCTTTGGGCCATTTGACCAAACAAAACCTGATTAAGTGGAGAAAAGGGCCAATGTAAAAGATTTGGCTGGTGTTCTTCCAAAGCTACAAAAATTGTTTTATGAGTGGATAATAGCTCTGGTTTTGGGCAAGCCTTTAACCAATCAAACATCTTAATGCAATCATTCAATTGCCCAGTCTCCTTGATTATCAGAGCATGGCCTTGTGGCAGGCTCAGTGGAGGGCCATGGAATCAAAAATAGGATCTCTTATTTTAAATACACCCTAAGATCAATCACCTTGGTTCTCATCCAGCATATGTTACAGCTTAAAGTTTTATTGAAAAGAAAATATAATTGGCTTATGGATACTAATGAGGGTAGTGTAAGGTTAGAAGCTTCAGAGAAATGCAGAAAGTGTTGATCCATTTTTGCTGGGAAGTGAACTACGCTGACAAGATGTGTAGGTGACTGGGTGGAGTTGCATGGGTGGGTCCCCACATTAAACACTGTGGTGAGCAGTTTTAGTCTGAAGTGAGTACAAACATAACTCTGAGGCCAGATACAGCCTCAGAAGTTAATGAATGAGCTCTGCAATTTTCATGTTAACAGAAGGGAAAATGTTCTGCTGAAGGAAATTGTTCGAGGTATGAAAATTGTCTGCAGCAGATCCTGAAGAACATGCCAGCTGTACATTCCAGTCCAGGCAGGGAGCTTGTATCTCCACTTAGGTATTTTCTAGAATATCATATCATGAGACTAGATTCCTTTCAGTCTGATGAATTCATTTTTCAAGCACAATTACAATTAAACCCTCTTCTACCTCAGTGACCAGGGGGGGTTAAAAAGCACGTGGGGCACATGATCTTCAAGAGCTGTACATTTATCCCTGAGTGAAATTAGTTTAAATCTTCTCCAAACATTGTTTCAAAACACTTCCACCTGGTCCTGCAGAGTGGGACTCTGTTTTAGATGATGTCACGCTGTTATGACAGAGTTAGAGTTTCGTGCATTACGTTGTGTAAATAAATCTCCTTGGGTGTACCACAGTATCGCAGAACATTTACCCTTCACAAAATTTAAACATGAAGCTGCCAAAAGCTCTCCAGGGCTTTTAGAATGTGTTCCAGCTACTTAAGAGAAGCCAGTTTCTTATCTTGAATCTATAACTGTTCAAATGTACTTGACCTGCTCAACCAGTAATAAGTTTCACCCACCATCATTTCACATGGGTCTAAATGATCACATTTTGGAGAAATTAGATATAGCAATAACATACATCAGTTTCATTTAAAAACAAGAGTTTTGTATCATTTGCTGTATTTAGAAGCTTCCTGATATGTCGGTAAAACAGTGCTGTATTGTTCTATATTGGTCTTTCTAATAAAATAAAACCCAATTATATGTCTGTCTATGTGTTGCCCTGGGATAGGTTGGCCTCCTGTCCTGGGTGTACCCTGCCTTGGGCTGGAATTGGCTCCAGCTTCTCTGTGACCTGAAATGGAAGATGCGATTTAGAAAATGAATGAATGGATGGCTGAATAGATGAATGAATGGATGGATGGATGGATGGATGGATGGATGGATGGATGGGTGTGTGTGTTAGGGGTGTAAATCACAAGTTTCATCATGTTTCTATCCTACATCGATTATTTTGGCAAACAGTCCCATACCTTTTTGATACTTTAAAATTTGTAGGTTCGATGACATTCGGCTGATTAAATTCAATGCTGGAATCTTCAATGGATATGATATATGATCAAATTTTACACAGTCTGCTACATGTCTGTGAACTCACACATGCAAAACAAATTACAATTTGAACATTTTATTATTAACTGTCATATACAGTTGTCTAGTCTTAGGCAAAAGCAATTTCTCAGTGTAAACACTACAATGAATGAGTAAAATTGATATAAAATTGACTCTTTTGGAATTTGAAAACTGAATTATCAGTAGAAAAACGTTTGATCAGTTCATCTCGATTTCTAAAAACTGGCTTATTATTACCCTTATAGTTGAGTGATTGCATATGATCCCTTAAATCTGTGCTGCACCACCTGCTGCTAAATAACATGAACTTTAAGCTCTAAAATCCACCCTTGGGTTTTGTTTCACAGAGCTTTTGGCTGTGATGGCGATGCTAGACGGTAGCAGAGGGGCCTGTGTTTCATTTTACACTCTGTTTTAAATTGATAGTGTAACCGCCCAAAAGCCAGCTCAGGTTGCAAGTAGGTTCAAGTCGTAATTGCTAGTGTGCCACCCCTGTCTGAGCTGTAATTTTACACTTGCCTTTGAGCAGAAGAAAGAGCCCATCTATGCTCCTGATGGCTTCAAATGATTTTGCTCAGGGTCATTTTCTTAAAAGAGGGTTGATGGGGGAATGCCCTGCAAACGTGTCTTTGCCACTTACAATGATGTATGTCATTTTCTCTTATATCAAACATTTATAGGGTCATAAAAAGTTTAGATTTTAAAGACCTTTATTGCTTCTGTTAACAATGAAAGTGGGCTGTTGCGGTAAATTCCATTGTAATCAGTGTAAGAGTTTTGCTATTTGTCATTCTTAAAGCCCATTTCCATGTCCTCTCTCAGTCTGCACATGAAAGCAGAAGGATTTATAGGTGTCTCCTGTCTGCTGTGTATGTTATTTCCTGACATTGGTCCATGTGTGCTCCTAGCAGATCTGTTCATCGGTAGGTAATTAATGATGTACTGAGGATAACAGAGGAGTTTTTTTTTCTAGCTGTAGCATTGACCTCATATACTTGGAATGGCAAGAGGACACCAGAATCCAGACGATCCAACAGATCTGTCTCTCCCACTGTCATCACACCACCCCTTTGCTTTCCTTAGTCTTTCTCCTGAGAGCTAAGAGAGGTCTATTTACCCAATAAACCCATCACTTCCTTTCAAACATGGGAGCTGAGGGGTCGTCATGGAGACAGCTTCTCAAGAGAGAGAAAGAGAGAGAGAAACAGAGAAACAGAGAGAGGGAGGACCCACGAGTTTGTAATAAACATCACAGCCAGTGCAATCAGTAGGGGACAAAATAGACCCACACACATGGGCTCAAGGAACATGTTCTGCTTAAAGCAAAGTGTGTTCTGCATTAGACCTTGAAAATCTTTCATATGAGCAAGAACAATGCAAGCTTAGATTGGCCTTTATCCTTACTTAGGCTGTTCACATCAAACACCCACAGAAACTATGAAAGGAGGACAATGAACATGATCCCGCGGTACAGACTATAACGATTCTCCACCCACAAAATCATTCTTTCGTAACAACTCTTTCAAGGCTGACAAGGCTCTACAGAGTGTCAAAAAATTGCATTCCACCTAATAAAATTTGTTTGGAGTTTAGATTTGCCACATAACCTTGAGTTTCTTATTTTAAGGAGTGGTTCTGGTTGCCTCAGATGTAATCCATTTAAGCCAAGAACAAATTTTTCTTGAAGGTTTTGAAGTCCAAATTTGGAGTGAGACCAGACTTCTTTCAACCCTCTCAAACTGTATACAGCTCCTCAACATGGTGCAGACCTCTCAGAGTGGTTTAAGACAAACTTAAAGAACTGCTAAAATGAATTTATTTCACAAAGCAGTTGTAAGGAGGACTGATCTTGAATTTATCCATATTTATCTTTGGCAAAAAAAGTAATCCTACTCCTGAAGTGGTTGTCTAAACTGTAACCAGTGTTTGTCTACATGGTAAAGTTCTGTTCGTCTTTATAGCTCACAGTAGGTCTTAACTGTGTGCTAAACCACATCTACAAGTCAATGTCACCTTGAAGAGCTGTATTTAGTTTAAGCAGGTTGACTGAATGTGGGGATGTATTTGGAGATGCAGTTTTGGTGAGTATTGACTTCTTTCCTTTGTTTGCTAGCAACATTAAACTCACTTCACCAGTTCTTAAAAAAGAGTCAAGTTTTAGAAAAACATGCGCGCAGGGTACACGGAGACCACTGTGTAAATCTCACAAAACTGTTCTTTTGAAATGCCACTCTATCAAGCTGGACCATATTGTTGAACTTCTTAACTAGTCACAAAAACATAGTTTAGTTTAGCAGTATACCATAATAAAGGAATAGTTCTATGAAAACCCTGTTACAAATTCATTGCCATTTCCAGCAAGAGTAAACATCAATTTCACAGCCAAAACATTTCAGAACATTTCACATGTGTGACTTATTCATGTTCTGTGGGCCCTAAGTGGAAAGGTCAGTTTCCCCAGAGCCATTTTCTTCAGTATCTCTTCTCATTGTCAACAGTGCCCCTCCCCTTGTCTCCTCACTTGTTCATGTGGCATTCATTTGGGTGTTGACATCACGGACAAACACTTTACACAACACAAGGCCATAAGGAAGATGGAGTAATTGTCTTGCACACTAGGGAGCCTCCAATCTGCCTCCCGCCCCAGAGGGCAATGCAGAACCTGTGAATGTCCACATTTCCGACTGTGTTTCTTTTTCTTATGGGGGGAATTATACAAAACAGGTCACAGAATGCGTGGGTTTGTAATAAGATATGGGTACTTCAGAGGCCTCTTCAGATGTCCATTATCTTAAGCTCCATTCACATTACAAGCCTTATTGCTCAGTCCTGTTCCACATATGCCATGGGCAACAACAACAAAAAGGCAACAAATTAGCAGCCAAACCTTAACAAAGGCCAATAACTGATCAGCTTTCCTTGATTAGGTGAGAAGTTAAATATGCCCAAATGCTTTTGCTCTTCTGCAGCTAACAGGAAAATCAAGTTAGCTGCCAGGGATGATGATGATATATGTGCTTGTGCAGATAAAATGCATTATTTCCAGTTGCATAACTCTCACTAAGGTAGCATGAATCAGATACATATCTGATCTAGGATCATGTATGAAAGTGGCTCAGATTTGAGATTATATCTGTATCACATGAGCCATAAAATCAAATTTGTGCCACTTCAACATGCTGAATTAGGGACCCTATTTTGCACCAGTGGAGAGAATGTCGTCTTTTTGCTAGTTTAATACCAGTGCATTCCTGTATTTCATGCCATGCACACACTTTTCCAAAATAACTAATGATTTTGCGCACATTTCCCGCTCATAGGAGTTGTGGCCTCTCCTCTGTTTTGCTATTTTAAAGCAGTGACATGACATTTATAAACGATGTTTGAAGTCAGTGGTGTATTATTAAATGATATTTAAGCAGTGTGTAAGGGTGCAAAACTCTCTTTACAGACACAGATGCATGCTTGAAGTGCGCTATTGGCACTTGAAAGGCATAGGTGGAGCAGTGCTGCTCCCATGAATGATTTTCACTTTGCACGCACTGAAAACTGATCTGGTAAACGTGTCATTGTAATAACTATGTGCCATAGCTCAACTTATTTGTCCTAGGGGCCAGTGGCTTTGGGGCCGCAGGGCCCTGCATAAATGATTTTTTTAAACTACACTTTTGAACACTGCCAAATGGTGCTGATCGTGCAAATTGACTTTTAACATAAATTAAATTATAGGTCTAGTCAGCCACAGGGATTATTTGGTACCAGCATTTTTAAATCAACATTTTAATGTGATGAGTGTGCCTGCTTTCTTGCCACTAACTGGTCGAAATGAGGAATGCACACTGACACAGCGTGTTTTCTGAGTTCAGCCTTCATGAGATGATATTTTAAAGGGAAGTATAAATCAAAATGATGCTGTGTTTCTGTAAGGTGTTGCGCGATCACTGCAGGCACCTCCCCCAGATCCACACCTTCATCAGCCAGAGATGACAGACAGCTGAACATGTCAAACACACTTCTATTGACTCTGTTGGTCAGAGCTTCTTTTTTAAGGCCATGATTTTATTGTTGGCCTGAAAAATGCTACACACTCTGCCCTGGATTGACAGGTTGAAGTTGGTCCAGGATGTCAGAGAGATACCTCAATAATCCAGGACTGATCTTGCAGGTGATCGGCAAGCACCTCTCAATGGATAATGCTGTGCGTTGCCTGGACTGATGGAGAAACCACTTTCATCCAAGCTACAACTCCGTTGTGCCTGTCGGTCATAGCCACTGCCCCATCTCTACAGACACCGACACAATGACCCCATATACCCCAATATACCCATCCAGCACACTAAATATTTCTCCAGTGGTTGTGGTCCCTGGCAGCTCCTTACAGAACAAGAAATCCTCATGAAACTGGCTTTAATGAACGTATCTAATGTACACCAGAAGCATAGCTAGGTTTGAAATGCCAGTGCTCTCGTCTAATTGAATGGCAAACCAGTCAAATGCTTTTGCCCTCTCTATGATTTGCATTTCAATGTCTGCTGCCATGTCATCAATTCGGTGACAGACGGGGTCATTTGACAGTGGTACTTCCTTTACCTTTGCTGCAGATTTATCTTTAAGATGTGCATGTTTTGTTTCCAAATGCCAGCGTAATTTCAATGGTTTCTTGGCCTCGTTACTTAGCATAGATTGGCAGATGACCCTGATTGGTTTTAGGGGGGAACTATCACATAAATCTGAATTTAATGTATGAAACGTTGTAATTGGGCGATGCTTTTTTGCCTCTGGCTTTTTGCCTTTATTGTTCACTCTTGTAACACTTGTGTGTGTATGTGAAAAGTTTGGAGTGAATGAGACAAAGGGCGGGAACGCGTAATATTCTAGAAATCTGACACAAGGGGCAGGCCGAGAAGTCGAGGGGGCGAGGCGGGGCATGCAGTGACAGCAGCGCTGAGATCAGACCTGATCTGACTGAATTTTGATTGGTGCAGAAGCGAGATTCCGCGGCCCATAGTTTGAGAAACGCTGCCGCATAGCTCATGCATCCCTGAATGAAGTGACGTGCCATTCTGATTTTTTATAATTATAATATAATTTTTTATAAAAACAAAACCCACCTCTGAATAATTAAGGAAGTTAGGACAACCTGTCTGCACCTTGCAATAGTGTGAAGTCTGGTTTTTCACTGTCAGAATAGCAAAATGGATATGGACATGCCCATAGGCGTAAGCTGCTGTTAGCTGCTTTAAGGTTTGCATCAGACTGTCAAAATAGAGCCCATAGGCTTATACAGTGATTCACCTGCCTAGCTGCTCATGAAAAATAAAGTATCCTCTACAATTGTAATTTACTGTATAATACAGCAATAATCAATTTTTTAAAAAAAGTGGTGTTAGAACCCCTTTTGGGTGCATTTGACTAATAATATAAACAGAAACTTCTCTTTCTCTTACACTTACATTAGTAGATGGGGAAATGGCATCTACTTGCACCCCCTGTCAAATTGAGCCCTGACTATGAATCCTTTACAGCTGTCCTCCTTTCTCGCTAGTTACAAGTAGCATTTCTCCTGGGACAGCCCTTAAGTAAAACTAATCATCGTTACGCCTGTGAGTGAATTACTGTGCATCTTAATCCTCTTACTGTGGGGCAATCTTCTTTATGACTTGCGAAGATTTACAATACAGTCTTAGTGTTCTAAAATCAATAACTAATTTTAATTTAAAGCTTTCTTTGCATATTTTCCTCTCTTTTCTACCCTTTGTCATTGTGCCACATTCCCAGGACTTTCCACTCTGAGTTATGTATGAGAATAAATAGTTTATTTTTACTTTATGAAGCCAGTTCTCCTGTGGCATCTTTCAACACCTCAGTCCTACGTGTTGAATGTCTCTTTTTTTCTATTTTCCGTTTGAAGTGGGTGTGCAGCAGACCATAGTGATTCCATAACCCATTTGTTTTAAGCATTGCGGATTCTGTCTGTGCCTCAGTGCTTATAGGGAACACTTAGTCTATCCCAGGTGGAGAAAATGATAGGGAATTAAACAGAGGAAATTCCCTCACCATAGCTTCAAAGCATGCCATTCTACACATGTATGGGCACTGAATATGACTGTAAGTGGAAACATTCATTGAGACCGAATACTTAGGTTCTTTACTGTATGTAAGATTACATATAGTTCAGATGTCTTGACGGCAACATAGTAGAAACTTTACATATTTTTACATACCGACTGTGTTACTACACACACTGCATTTATAGGTGTGTTTCTCAACACTGCATTATAAAGTATGAGGAAATGATCACATTAAAAAGAATTTTAAGTCATTTGATATTAGTCATTGTCCGAAAAGATTTTCCATTTTGTGTAAAATTTAAATAAATAAATAAATAATAAAGGAAAATGACATTTTTATGACAGACATGCAGTAAACATTATCTTCCTGAATAATGTCCCATTTGCATAACTGTGTGACTATGGGCATTAAAAACAGAACACATCCTCTAAAATTACAGTTCTTTAGAAAATGTTATTTTAAATACCTCCCATGATTTAGAAGATAGATATCTAGTCTTGATGTTTACTGTGTATTTTTTGTTTGAAAATGTAAGAGAGCAGTTACTTGCATTTAGGGATTTAATTTGTCAAAGTATTCTGTCTTGGGAAAGCATGCTGTGTAAACAAAATTTAGATGTAATTATATGTAGTTCCATGTATATGGTGAAATTTCCACTGCATGGCAAGCCTGGTCCTGCACTGTCTCAGGCTACATACATTCCACCGTATGTTTCGTGTATAGGGCCTTGCCTCTGTCTGTTTTCTCTCTCTCTCTCTCTCTCTCTCTCTCTCTCTCTCTCTCTCTCTCTCTCTCTCTCTCTCTCTCTCTCTCT
>JBBPDA010000021.1:9944188-9958614 GCA_037974385.1 Arnoldichthys spilopterus | reverse complement strand
GGGTTAAATGCAGAGGTTGCATTTCGTTGTGGTGCTTGTGTGTTCACAATGACAAATAGTCACTTTCACTTCACTTTTCACTTTCAAAAAAAGTTAACAATAAGAGTGTTGGCATACATTTTGACTTTTTGAGTTTTAACAATCACATCCTCAACTGACATCCTAGCTCTGTTTAGTTATGGTTCACCACTGTGTCTTTGTTAATGTTAAAATTAGTTCTCACTGAGCAGGATTTTCTTGGTGGGTACAGTCATGTAAAGTCAAATGAATTGAAATAAGTGTAAAAGTATTTTACAAAAAATATAAACTTTATTTTTGTCCTGTAAAGTTCTGGGCACTCTGGAAATACAAGAATGACTGCTACAACATGTTTCTTGTGCTTTCTTTCATGACACTGTGGACAGAAATATTGAACTCTTTGCTTTCTTCGTGTAGAGAGTTATTAGATTGCCTGGTAAGGTTGCACAAGCCAGACATTCAGTCTGTGATAGAGTTTCTGAATTCAGGATCAGCCTTTTGATAATTACCAAGGTTAGTGGGTTAACAAAGTCAATATGCTAGTTTAAAGAAGGTATGCTCTCCAGCAGGGTCTTTACATTTTCCAGGTTCTCCTGTGGAATAATGAGTGTCAGCCACCTGGGCTACAAAATAATCTCAATTCTCAATCAGTTTGTTTGATTAGGTGTAATTAGTGTGCTTTTACCTTATCTCAGTCAACATTCATCTTTACTGAGGCACTGTATAAGCCTTTTGTATACAGACCCCATTATTGTGCAATGCAAAAGTTCATTTAATATAGAATGTACTGTATGGCTCTTCCTGTGAGATGGAGAGATGATGTAAATTCAAAGTGACAGATAAAAGAGAGAACTTCGTTTCCTCTCTGGGATGAAAGCACTTCCCTATCTATGATAACCAATAGCCCCTCAGTGAGGGGAGTATACATCCACCTCTTCAATCAGTCTATCTTCCACCTCCCTTTCCCTAAATCTGGTCTCTTCCGTTCACCAAAGCCTCTTCAGGGAGATCCGGCCAGTTTTCCGGCCTTTGGAGTGACTCATTCTTTTCACTCTTCCCACATGGACGACTTAGATGGAGGAAATGGGTCTTTAGAGAGAGAGAACGAGAGCCTGGTCTGCACATGTGTATGTTGATTTGAAAACACTAGTTCATTTCCATTTTAATATATATTCCATTAGATATGCATTTCCTGTAATAAACTAGTGTTACAATGCTTGACCCACTGTTTGTAGTGCATCTTTTTTCAGTTTTAGCCTCAAGGTTGGAAAGTATGATAAATGGGTGTTTCTTCTGAATAAATTTATACATACACTACAGTTTGGTGTCAAAAACCAGAAGCAACAAAAATGACATTATGTAACAAAGTACATATGACAAACACATTTCAACTTTCAGCACAGAACAATGCAATGTGTCAGGGAAGTGTAGAAGAGTTGAAATACTACAAGTGTATACAGTATTTTCTGGATGCACACTATTTATCTGGATAATCCTTTTGCTTTGTTAGCAGAAATACAGGACTGTGTAAAATTTAAGCCACCTGGGAAAATTATCTCTAAAGCTACTTATGCTGATGATGCTCCCGTACTCTTACTTTTTATGTAGGGAGTGAACCTTTATTGGTTCAGTAAAACACAAATACACCATAAATATTGATCATATATGTCAATGTGCTGAGCTTAACTATTTCCAGACCTCTCCCTGAGGAAGAGTTGGTACTTGTATCTGGTATTCTAGTATCTGTTTGGAATAAGACTTTTTCACAGTACTGGATAATTTTTGAATGAATTGTCAATGATGCATTTGGTTAACCACAGAGTTTTTACTACATTTTACATAATGCCTTTAGCTTTGTGCAAAAGGTCACTATACCTGGAGTGCCGTGGTCTTGATGCTGATGTTAATGAATGGTGTTGGATTTCCTTTTAAATTTCTACTTGCTCTGCCCCTCCCATGGAGCACCTAATGGTATGACCCTTGCCCAGGTCAGGGGCTGTCAGTGAGTTAATATTATAGAGTGGTTCAAATGCTCATTGCCTAAGGGGGATGTGGAAGGTTTTCATTTGAATTGTGGTGGGACATTTGTTTGTTCTGGCCGTACGGCCCCTTCATAAACAATAACGACCCACATGTCGTCTCATTATTACTCAAGCTGATTAATGGAACAAAACAGTGCAGGTCAGATGGGCCTGGATGACCCTCTAAAGTGTCTGATACCAAACCTTTCTAATTTATCTGGCTTAAATTACTGTTCTCTGCCTTACTGAAACCACACAGATGAGGTCAAACGAGTAGATTGAACATGAGTAAGAGGCTCGTAATGACATTAAAGGGAAGACAGCCCTTTGGGATGTCCTCCATGCATTATGCACTCAATATGAATAAAACAATGACAGATCAAATAAACATCAATAGGACACTTGCATCAAAGCGGAAAATGCAGATTAATCAGAATTAATGAACAAACAAAAATCCCTGTGGCTCTTTTCACATTCCTGATGTCTTAGTATTTTTTTGTGTATTTAGCTTTAGGTGAAACTCTGTTATTTCTTGGGCCTCTCCTCTTGCCCATGCTGTTTTTACCTAACACCTCATCAGAGAGAGCTCATGCTGCAGGGCTAGGGTGGAGAAGGTTTAGAGGTTAAAGCTTAAACAGTGGGGTGACTGTAATTTGTAACAGCTTGTTACCAGTATTCGATAGAATCCCTGTAGATTCACATAGTGAGGAAAGGAATTCACTGATATTATAAATAAATAAATCAATAATAAGCAAATAACAATCCAACAGTTAGCATATAGCTTTATCTATCCATCTATGTACTTATATGTCTGCCTGCCTGTTTGTCTGTCTATCTTTTTTGCTTCTTCTGTCTCTGGATCTCTTGATCTTTGCTGTTCTTTCCCCTGCAGGCATCATGCACACTATCCCTCCATTCCACTGAGGCAGTCACTGATCCTCTGAAATAACCAGCTCAGCAGGGAGCAGCCTCTGGTTGTGTGTGTGTGTGCGTATGTGTGAGAGAGAGCGCCCAGTTAGGTCTTTGGCTGATATTTTTGAGGAAAAGGCACCCAGAGGCCCTATGAAATCACAAACAGATTTACTTCGAGCAGAGTGAAAGAGTTAGAATGGATGACCAGAGGTCCCACACATACACACACTTACAGAGAGGAAATCAGGGTAAAGCAGTTAAAGTGGCTTAAATGAGAGCCCTGCAGGGACCCCAAGCTCACACACACTCAGGAAATGAAGGTCGAAATGGCGTAAGTTGTGGACACCATACACCTTGATTAATCTGCTCTCTCCATCTCTCTCACACACTCTGATACTCCTCTGAGAAGCGTTCCTTGTGTTTAATTGTGCGCTTAAGTATGGCCTGACTAATCCTGTTTTAGCAGTGTGACCACACTTAGACAGTGTTGCTCATGATGTGTCCTGGTCTGTAGAGAATACTCCAAATCCAGACTCCAACAGCATTGTTACATCCAGCTCCAGGACAAATCTCTCTCTTTACCGTAATCGGCCAATTCCTCAGTGATGTCACTTAAAATGTTCTTTCTCTGTGTGCGTGTGTGTGTAGAGCTTTGGGACTTGAACAGGACTTGGGTGTTCCAGGCTGGAGAGGGGATTCTACAGCACTACAGTATGCTGCTGGATGAAACTCAAGAGAGGCTGATCATTGGAGGAAAAGACACACTTTATTCCCTAAACCTCGACAGAGTTAGTGCCCCTCACAGAGAGGTAGGATGTGTGCAGTTCAAAACTGTGGGACACACAGATAAAGTGTGTCAGATTCTTGATTACAGATAGTATTTGCACCCTCTCAGCAACTGTGTATTTATTTCTGTTCATGTGCTTCTTTTATGCTTCTCATCCATAGTAAATGACTCCAGCATTGTTGAACTAATCTATATACTGACCCAAGTGTTGTGTTTGGGCAGTGGTAGCCTACAGAGTTACAGACTTGCTCATGTGATCAGAGCATTGCAGGTTCCACTGAGGTACACTTGAGCAAGGTACCGTCTTGCTGTTCTGCTCCCTGGGCACTGTTGATAGCTTGGTGCACTTTGGGTCATGGGGAGTGTTCGGTTTCTGTAAAGCTGCTTTGTGACAACGTCAGTTGTAAAAAGCGCTATACAAATAAACTTGACTTGACTTGACTTGACAATGACATAGTTACTTAACGCTGGATTTACCTAAATTATTTTGTGTATTTGCATCTGTATGGCATAATCGACTAACATAGACATATATTTTAACACTTTTTTTAGCTATTCAGAAGACCCAAAACTCATTTTTTAAAACATTTCTTTAGTTAAAATATATCTTTATATATTTTAAAGTGGCTTCTATCATAATGTTGCTGTATGCTACATGTTTTTCATTAATTTTAATAATGGTCATAGTTTATACTATATAAAATGGTTATTTAAAGGAATCGGACACTACAGAAACAGAACTACAATCAGAGTAATGTATTTTATTGGTAAGTAGGTTGTCCTTAACAATTTTGTTAGAAATGTGTAAAATGAGTATTAAAAGCAGCAAACACTAAAAACAAGGGTCAAAAGTAGTGCTGGAGCTGTACAACTTTTGGTATAATTTAAGATATAAGATATAGACAGTATACTGAGTTTTAAAATATAGATAATGTGTGACGTGAAAAACAACTAGCAAATGACATGATACAATGTAATCATAATCATTTCCTAACTGGTATAATCACATCAGTGTGTGCAATGTTAATTTCAGCAACAGTTATTATAGCAGGGCGGGAGTTTTTAAAAACCTTGTAATCATACCCCCCTTGCTCTTTACAAATTCTTTTGAGTGTATTAGAGAGAGTAACAGAGTGGCTAAGAGGACAAATACAGAGAGGCAGTAAGGTTTGTATTCCACACAGATGTAAACGCTCTATGCTAATGAGGATGTTTAGCCCTTAGAGTCTGCCATGGTTTGCATGCTTTTGAGGATGATTGTTTGCTTAGCTTTGGTCAAAAGACCACAGACATTAGAGCAGTGTGTACTTACTCATTTACCTCAGGCCTTTAAAACTATACAGCTCTGTGTCTGTGTTTACTTCAGTGAGGAATGGAAATTTGGCATACAATATGTGACCCGTCCATACCTCTCTCCCCCTCCTCTCTCTTTTTTTCTCACCTATTTGGCAGCATCAATATTGTTATTATTATTTTCAATTTCTGCCTATTTGTGCATATATTGTACATATTAAATATTCATACTATAACTGTACACATGCATTTCTACATTCAACTGTTTCTTGTATATTTTCATCTCAAAAGCTGCACTTTATCAGGTTGTTGTACATTCTTACTATAGAGTTTTTCTGCTTTGTTTCCACTGTTTCTGTCTTTTACACTGACCATGTAATTGTCACAGAAATTTCCCTCAGGATTAATGAAGTTCTTATCTTGCCTCCCCCTCCCTCTCCCTCTTTCTTTTCCTCTCTCTTTCTCGCTCTGTGTTTTCTCTTACAGATTCACTGGGGAAGCTCTGAGGAGCAGGTGGAGGAGTGTCTCATGCAGGGCAGAGAGAGGGTAAATTCATTGAAAACATGTACAATTGTGATATAGTATTAAGTTAACTCGCTTCAGCTTTGTATTGTCTAGTCACTGACCTATCCATGCTCTGCATACAAATGCATTCTTTCATAGAAACAGGTGCAAGGTTGCCCAAGCTTTATAGAACACAGACAACATCCTTTCTAACCTACACTGTAGCACATGTACTGAAGGCTTTTTTAAAGACGTGTGTCCAGTTCAAAATGCTCTACTGCCAAATTGGACTGTGTTCTTGTAGCTAAGGGCAACAAGTCAGGTTGGAAACAGCCTTTGTGTGAGATTATTGTAGCTTGATTACAATTTGTGGTATGATCATTTGAAACGAGTGACACTTTTTAACAGTATCTGTAAAAGAAGACCTTTGTGGGTGAAGCATGGATGCATCTGTTGTCTGCACATTATGAAGTGTCTTCTCCTTCACAGCCGGAGTGTGCCAACTACATCAAGCTGATTCAGCAGTATAACAGCACTCACCTGTTAGCATGTGGGACTGGAGCCTTTAGCCCAGTGTGCACTTACATCAGAGTCAGCCAGAGAACAGAGGTACAGTAGTTTTAACTCATTTTATACGGTTAAAGTGCAACAGGGAGTCATCTTCACTTCTACACTTCCAAAGCTGGAGAAAAATTGAGAAAATGTGGGTTTCTTGGCTAAGAGTATAACAACTGTTTGAGGATAAAGGTTTAAGTGTGATTGTCAGAAATAAAGAAGCCTGTCTGAGCCTGTTTACTTTAGGAATGGGTAAATCTGATGCACAGGTGTAGTTAAAAGTGGTGTAATGGTCAATGAAATGCCCTCACTCTGAAGTGGTGTTTGAGTGTCCCTGGTGCTCATTAAAAAGCATGTGTCATAGAATGGATTTGTTTTCCTCTGCTGGACTGTGTGTCACAGTGACTCATGAGTGAGCCTTGTGGTATTCCAGTATTTTCTATCATAAAAATGCATGCTGGAAACTCCTCCTTCCACAAGGCTGTCATTGTTTTTCTAAAGATGGATCATGTGCACTCACTGCTAAATCCCCTATATATCCCTCTGTTCCTTACAATGTTTCCTAGATTTCTTTCTAGATTTCAATCCTACATAATCTACAGTCTAAACTATCTCAAAGGCTTAAACAGTTCACCCTCAGGCCTAATGTGCTAACTAGTGATGGTAACGTCAGCTGTGGCCCTGCCAAGTGAAGACCTCTTCACTCTTACAGAAAGCCTGGTCATTGAAAGAGTTTGTTTTGGTGTGTTTTGTGTATGTGTGTGTAAGGGGAAGTTGTATCATTCTCACTCTGCCCAAATCTGCAACTAAACAGTCAGACAAGCAAAAACAAACAGTCTCTTCCTCCCCGGAGAGTCCCAGTCAAATTACAGAGTGGCTAATCACAGGGGTTAGAGGTTTATTTGAAGGAGCCGGAGAGAAGAAAAGCAAGGGAAGAAGTTTGAAACAGACAGAAAGGGTCGAGCAGCAAAAGAGCTTTTTTCCAGCTGTTAGAGAAGTTTGCTTTGAAACTGTCATATTCACCATGCCTCTCTGAATTAAAAGGGGAATTCCACCATTTTTTCCAAACTTTCTTTATAACTCAGTTGTTATTTAAAAAAAGTCATGGACTTTGATGTGAAACGATGCATTGTAAAGGAACTAACCGATTCCTCTACAGGCATGATGACTGCAAACAGGTGTCTGTTGTACATGACTACAATGTAAATACTGGCATTTTTAGGAAACTTTTAATCTGTCTTTTAATTTTAGAAGTTTGCAGTTCTTTTATATTTTTAATATGTTTTGTTAATTTATGTTTACTGTGCATACTTGTATTTAGATGGTTAAACTTTATAAAAATTATTAAGCATGAAATTTAGAAGTTGAGGATCATTACATAATTAATGTTCTATAGTGTTCTTGATCATTCAGTATTAGCAGATGTAAGTCAAATAAAAAATGAATTAAAAACATGTTAAAAATGGATTTTACTTGAATAAAAACATGCTCGTATACATTTAATTATCTCTCATTCATAGCAAATTGAAACAACTGTGTGAATACACACAGCCATTTTTTTCATTAATGTCAAAACAGAATTGACCCTTTTCTAACTCCAAATTTAAACATAAATGTGGTTTGAAAGGTCAAAATCTGTGTCTGCCAGAGCTCTGATTGAGAAAAAACATTAAATCACACTGTGCTTTTTCTTTTTCTGGTGGTAGCTGCTGCTTCAAATGCCATGCAAATAACTGCAAATGCACATACCCACAATGATCTTCTAGATTACAAAGGGATATACCTCTAGGCTCTATGAGTCTGGAGCTGAGGTGTAGGGGGCCATGAGGGGCAGGAGATCAGAGCAAGGGGAATGAAAGGAGACAGCTTCAGCAGGACTGCTGATAACCCCAGTGCTGAACTGCAGGAAAAGCAGTAAACCCTTCAGGACACAGACGAGCGTGTGTCCAAAGGCTAATGGCCTCCACCCTCAGATATGAACACGCCTAACAGATGGATATAAACACATGCATGCACATATGTATATACATTTAATACATTAGCACATGCTCACACACCCACTGTGAGATCACTACACACTCAGTGATGGGATGATGAAGTGCAGATGTGCATGTGATGACAAGTGAGACTGATACAGCAGCAGACAAAAACCAGAACCAGAGGAACAGAGAAAACGTTGAAGACTTTAAAACATGCACATGCATGCACACACACACACACAGACACAATAAAATGCCCCCTGCTGAGCCCGGACTGTTCTGTTTCTAACCAGCCTAGGTCTCTGTCACAGTTATTACATAACTGCCTGATCATTTGAGTTGATTGAGATGAAGTATTTTCTACAGTTGTTCGCTTTCATGCTCACAAAAAACTAAATGTGAATCATGTGTGGATTGGGTCGGGTTGAGGCAAATGCATGTAAATAAATGAAAGCAGAATGTGCATTTATGGAGTTGTATCATGCAGCAGAAGCCTTTGTGCCATAAGGTTTAGAGGGCAATGGTCAGTAATGTTTGTTTCTTTTAACCCTGTGGTTAGGAAGCATGAAAGCTTTACTTTAGGTTTCTCATACTTGCAGACAATGAAGAAAAAATGCAATTTGTAAATTGCAATTAATCATAAACTTAAATGTTATTACTGTGATAGGCCAGGTCTTGACTTCTAGTTGATACATTTGTGCTAGTAAATGAAAGAGAAAGCATTTTTATTGTAGAGAAAATTCATGTCTTTGTACATAATGTAAATGTAATTTATTACAAAGCAGTGTAAAAATGATGTTATTACACAATTGTATTTAAATAGTTTAGTGAAACAATGGTAATAATATATGTTTCCAACCATCAACCATTGGGCAGCATCAGACCATCAGTTATTTGGTGGCTGAGCACCACCTGTAGTTTGTGCAGTGTGTGCCAAGCCATTAGCTCTTGTTGGCTTCTGACAGGGCTGGTTTGCCAAGAGCATGGAATCAGCATCAATGTTTGCTTGTGAGAGAGAGAGAAAAAAGTGTCAGCGAATGAGGAGAGAAACAAAAGAGAGCAACATAAGCAGACAACACTCTCAAGAGGGCACAAACACACACACACACAGTAACCTGATTATTTTGGCTATTCAAATATCTCATGCATGAAAACTCTGATAACATGCTAACATAAAGTATTGCATCTTTTTGCGTATTTTTGTGTTTTGTTTTGTGGCACTCGTACCTTTTTTTTCATATAAACATAAACATGGAACAAATGTGAAAGTCCACACAGCCCCAAGGTAATAGTGGTTTATTTTCTTTTTCAAATTTTTCTAGCATTAGCATGGACATGGACTTTTGAAGATTTTAAAGTACTCTGTACTTTACAGTTTTGCTGTCAGCTCCTGCTATAGAGAGCTGTTCCTCTTCACACAGACGCATTAAGCATGTGTGTTGCTGTAAACTGTAGTCTTTGTGTAGTGATTGCAAATCTTCACAGGAGACGAGAGGCGATGGTGAGCTGATGATCGTTAGTTGGCCTTAATTGGTTCTAGTTCTTCCTCGTCAGTCAACCTCAAAATCCAATTATGTTGGCTTTTTGCTCTTGTATACAACATAGCACATCACAGCACTTCCCCACTGTCTCTTCTTTCAAAGAGGACCAGACCAGCTTCCCACATATACCCTTTACTCACTTACAGCCCATACCTCACCCATCCTTATCTTACAGAATATGCCTCCTAACACATAAACTTAACCCATACTCACACACATCCCGCACTCACATTGCACCCTACTTTAAAATTTGTTTTCAGTCTCATACATGATCTGACGTAACGATTCAGCCTATAGCTACAGGCAGTCTAGTCACACTGAGGCCACACGCCCTGCAAACATGAGGTGCATGTTAGTGTGTGTGTGTGTGTGTGTGTGTGTGTGTGTGTGAGACTCACTATACAGGTTTAAGGTTTATACCATTAGTGGTGTAACGGTTAGGGAGTTGCTCCAAATCCCAGACTGGAACAAGTACTACTAAGGTACCTGTGAGCAAGGTTTCGTTCCCAAACACTGCTCCCTGAGCACTCACTTCATCACTTAATCACAAATCATAATTTGTTTGTTTGTTCGTATTTATAGTCTAAATGGTGAGCTGCAGTGACCGCAGGTATTTTTCACAACCCTACACCCTCTTCCACTTTCACTAATTAGTTTTCCTTTATCGTTTAGGACCTCGTCTGAGTAAGGGGATCAGGTTGTGTAGAGTTGAAACAAACACCTCTACGCGCTGTGGATCTAGCTGAAAGACTTATACCCCACATCGCATTACTCACCTGAACCTTTTGTGAACTGTCTCTTTTACAAATAACAGGTGTATCAAAAACTCAATATTTCCCATTTTAACACACTGGGTCAGAGCACGTTTGTGGAATGTTCCCAGTTTGCAGTGGTTAAGTCTACTAAAAGTGATCCAAGAAAGGACAATCACTTAACTGGCAACAGGGTTGTGAGCGCTCAAGGCTCATTGATGTCAGTGGCAAGCAAAAGCGAGATAGGACCATGTGGTTGTGGTTTCATTCTCTTACTAGATTCTCCTTTTACTGCATAGTGTTTCACCTGTATCCCCACCTCCAGATTCATGAAAAGTGAAAAACACATTGGTGTGAGTGTGTGTTTGATTGGTAGTGTAATAGAGGCTGATGGTGACAGTGTGAATAGATTAGCCTGTGGGTGAGGCTGTATTACAGCACTGACAGACCGACTGATGAATTGCTCTGTGTGATGTCCCACTTGTCCTGCTCTGGCACAAACAGCGAAGGAGCTATCAGCAGAAGCATGGAAACTGCCCCAGGCCCTACACCACTAACCACAGCACCGCTAGATCCAACCAGATAAGGCAGTGAGAACAGAGAGATGCCGCATTCTGAATCTCTCTTTTGCTAAATATATAATTATATATAATTTTATATATATATATAATTTTATATATATATATATATATATATATAAATGCAACAAGGATTTATTCCAAGTAATTCTGGGTAGATTGAGGTCTTCAGACAGTGTAAAGCAAATTAGGTAAATGAATAATGTATGAATGAATGCCTGAATAAATGAATGAATGAATGAATAAATGAATGAGTTGTTTTGATAGGGGGCTCCCGAGTGTCACAGCTGTCTAAGTATTGGCCTCATTATTTGTTCTGCCATCATTTGTGGTGGGGAGTCCAAAAAAGCACAATTTGCTTTGCTCTCTCTGGGTGGTTAGGATGCCTTCACTTTCGCCTATCACTCACTCAGCACGATGCTAGCCAGCACAGGCAACAGCTAGCCAATGTAGCTGATGTTTTGATAAGGCAACAGTGTGTGTATGTGTGTGTACTCACATACCCTGTTGTCACTTCTGTCCTATATATATATATATATAAAACCTGCATGACTCCATCCTAACCTAAATAAAATGTGTGTGTGTGTCAGCAGGACAGTGTTTTTCACCTGGAATCCGAGCATATAGAGAGCGGCAGAGGGAAATCTCCATTCCATCCCAACAGCCCTACAATATCCACTGTGTCCAGTAAGAGCTCACATGCAACCTCTCTCTTTCTGTCTCACACATTCACACTCACTCCCCCTCTTTTTCTGTCTCCTATCGATGCGTGTGTGCTCCTTTTGCTCCACAAAGAGCACTGTGTGTTTTGAGCCTCGGGCAGTCAGTATAAAAGCCATTCAGCTATTCAGGATTTCCACCTCTTCTGAATTTAATCACACAACACTTCAAGTCAAATCCATCAGCTCACTGAATCAGACTGCCCAGATTAAGATGAGGTTTTGAGTAGAAGGGAACAGAGAAATGGAGCCTGAGTTATGAGGAGTTCCTCTCATACAGTCAGAAAGAATCATTAATCTTGTCTGTCTCTGCAGCCTCTACACTGAAGCCGTATTATTTAGAATACTGCAAATTTACATGCTAAACTGATAGTACACTTGACATTGTTATGCCTGAGCCATGACACAGCTTTATCACTGGTTCAGAGAGAAAATGAAAATCATTACTGAGTCATGTTTCTGGAGTAGTCTTTACATAGTCCTTTAGCTGCCACCCTGTGGTAAATTACAGAATAGCAGGTGAAGAACATGGAGAATAATTAACCAGTCCAGTAGACCAGTGGCCAGTAAAGTTCAGACTGAGTGAAGATTGTTCAGTACAGACACCAGTGCAGGTACTAAAAATAATGATTAATTTACTATCTTGACTAAGTACATAAGCTATACAATTTCTCAGAAAACGTCCTCTGTTTGCTCTTTTTCTGTCAACAGGGGGGCAACTGTTTGTAGGCCTGTACACTGATTACTGGGAAAATGATGCAGCGCTGTACCGCCTAGGCAACCATGGCTACACTAGAACAGAGGTGGGGGACAGACAGCAGCTGAATGGTGAGAAAAACGACACCAAGCACAGGTCTAAAAATACACCATTACACACTCACCGAGTCATGCACACACACTTACTCATTCACTCACAAATTTCAGCCACTTTTTCACTCCAGGTAAGTGCACTGAAAAGGGTTAAACCTTAATGGATTACAGCAGCATTTGTAACCTATTCTTTACCTGCTGTATACGTGTCATACATGAACCATAAACAACAACATGAACATGAATTGATTGTGTTGGTACATTCAGCCTACAATCAAGTCATATCAAAAAATCATTATTGTTTAATATACAGCTGCCCGCTACAATGTGTAAACATTTGGAACAATCCGTAGAAATGATTCAATATGACTTTGAAAACAATCTTGCTACACACACACACACACACATACACACACTTTAGGCAGCAAGTTAATGGTCAATTATTGAAGTTAATGTGCTGGAAGCAGGAAATAATATGCAAATGTAAGGATCTAACTGACTTTGACAAGAGCTAATTTATGATTGTTAGACAACTGGGTCAGAGCATCTTCAAAACTGTTGGTGCTCTGGAATTTTCCCTGTTGGCAATGGGTAGTACCTACCAAAAGGACAACTGGTTTATTGGCAACAGGGTAATGGACATCCAAGGCTCATTGATGTCCATGCCAAGCAAAAGCTATACAGGACCAAGCGGGTGTGGCTTCACTCACCTATTAGATTCTCATTTCACTCTCTAGTGATTCACCTGGATGTTAGATTTTGTCCCAGGTTGACGAAGAAGTACTGTGTAATATATGAATGGACAAACATGTTTCCATGTTGCAAAAAACCTACTTATGACATTAGAGCTGGAAGGCAGGACGAGTGCTGCCCTGGGTTGTCGATTAGTGCTGGCAATCGGGTGTCTTTGGTGTTGAAGTTATGCAGTTGCATTAACTATTCTATCTCTTATGTATCACTCTGCCTCACTTGGCTGTAACTGAGCAATGACAACCAGCTGCAAGAACATAACATCTACAAAGTGTATTACGAATAACAATTCTGCTAAAAGGGACTATAATGAATAACATCTTGTCCTAGCAGCAAGAGATGCAAATGAGTGACAGTGACAAAACCAGATGCTCCCACTATAATCAACCAAGTCATCTACACTAGCCACAAAAGGCAGAGAACTTGTTTTTTTTTATTTACTAGTTGCATCACCCTGATGTTTCACCTTAAATACTGCAGCTAAATGCAGTGCCCTTTGACAAAACACAGTTAAAATAACATTAGCCACAAGGTGGAGAAAAGTTAGGTATTTGACTCTAAGGTATTTGATATTTATATATATATATATATATATATACAGTGGGTACGGAAAGTATTCAGACCCCTTTCAGTTTTTCACTTTTTGTTATATTGCAGCCATTTGCTAAAATGATTTAAATTCATTTTCCCCTAATTAATATACACACAGCACCCCATATTGACAGACAAAAAAATTTTTTTGAAATTGTTGCAGGTTTATTAAAAAAGAAAAACTGAGATATCACATGGTCCTAAGTATTCAGACCCTTTGCTGTGACACTCATATTTAACTCAGGTGTTTTCCATTTCTTCTGATCATCCTTGAGATCACCTTCATTTGAGTCCAGCTGTGTTTGATTATACTGATTGCACTTGATTAGGAAGGCCACGCACCTGTCTATATAAGACCTTACAGCTCACAATGCGTGTCAGAGCAAATGAGAATCATGAGGTCAAAGAAACTTCCTGAAGAGCTCAGAGACAGAATTGTGGCAAGGCACAGATCTGGCCAAGGTTTCAAAAGCACAGCACCCCATATTGACAGACAAAAAAAATAATTTTTGAAGTTTTTGCAGATTTATTAAAAAAGAAGCCATGAGTCTTCTTGGGAAAGATGCAACAAGTTTTTCACACCTGGATTTGGGGATCCTCTGCCATTCCTCCTTGC
>JBBPDA010000021.1:9913342-9935892 GCA_037974385.1 Arnoldichthys spilopterus | reverse complement strand
TGTGTGTGTGTGTGTGTGTGTGTGTGTGTGTGTGTGTGTGTGTGTGTGTGTGTGTGTGCGTGTGCGTGTGCGTGCGTAGGACTAACCCTGCTTATCAGAGTGAAGGGTTACTGCGAGTGTTCAAAGCCCTGTCAGTTCTCTCCACATGGCTATCGCCTTGAACCTGTTAGCACTTTATGCTAACACCTCCCACTCATATTAATGCCCATCACATACTCATTCTGTACATAGAGCCAGGCGAAGGAATCACAAATAATCAGTGCCAAGTACCAGTCAGAGCAATCACGGTCGTGATGATGACAAAATAGATGAGCTGTTCTCAAATGATTTCGCTCTGAGATTAAACGGCAGTGGGGGAGGAACATTCTCTATCTGTCTCTGCCTCTCTTTCTTTAAATATCTGCGTCTCTGTGTCTCTTTCTTTCCAAATCTCTCTTTTTCTAGCACATTTTATCCCACCCCTCTGTCGCTGCCTCTTTCTTTAACGGTCTTTCTCTCAAGTCTCTTTCTTGTCTCATCTCGTTCTCTGCCTCGCACTCTCTCTTTCTCTGTTTCATTCTCTCCCTGTCTCACTCCCTATGCCTCTCCCTCTCCCTTTATCTTTCTTAGCCCCCCCCCCAATTTTTTTTTTATCGTTTGTTCAGTTTACTTTCTCTCCCCAACTTTTCCCTTCTGCAGTGTTTGCTTTTTCACATTGCAGTCAATAACAGGGTGTTATGAAATGTGTCAGACAGAAAAGTTGAGTACTGTGACGCTGAGGGAGTTCTTACCACTTTTCTTTTCTCTCTCTCTCTCTCTCTCTCTTTCTCTCTTTCTCTCTCTCCAGGCGCTTCAGAAGGCAGGATGTCCGTCATGGCAATGCTGTTCAGCAGTGTAACGGTCTCCAGCTGAATGGTTCGTGCTAGAGCTTGCTCTATTGATCAGTGAAGCAGTTGAGAAAACAGAGGCCAGATTTGCTCCCAGACTCTACTAAATACAAGTCATGAAATTACTAATAATGCATGTGGGGAAGAGATTCTGCTAGACATTTATTTCACTGCACTGTGTAAGGAAAGTTCACAGAATTTGTTTTGCTGTCCTCCAATTTGTGCTGCTACTTCAGAGCATTTTTTAAAAATTTGTCATTCAGTGTTGTATTTATTGTGTGTGTGTTTCAGAGGCTCAGATTGTGTCAGAGAAATTGGTGTATGGAGTGGAGAAGAATAGCACTCTGTTAGAGTGTAGACCCCGATCTCTGCAGGCATTACTTACTTGGTACATACTGAAAGGAATGGACATGGAAGAGGTATGGAAACATTGACACACACACACACCAATAAGGCATAACATTAAAACCACTGAAGAGCATTGATTTTCATATTACAGTTGCACCTTTCAAGAGGTGGGATGTATTTGGCAAATTGGCAGCAAATAAACAGTTATTGAAGCTGATATGCTGGAAACAGAAAAAAATGTCTTAGTGTCTACCAAAGATGGTTCAGGGAAGGACATCCTGTGAGCAGGAAACAAGGTCATGGGTACCTAAAGCATATTGATGTGTGTGAGGAGTTATGGCAGTCCATTCCCACAGAAAAGCTACTGTAGCACAAACAGATAAAGGTCATTCCGGCCAGTGCCATTGCTGAACACTGCTAAAAGTGCCTACAATAGGCAGTGAGCATCAAAACAGATGATTAAAGTGACCTGATCTATGGATTACATTTTCTTTTACGTCATGTGGATGGTTGGTTGCGTGTGGGTTGCTTACCCAGGGAAGAGACGGCACCCACTTCATCTCAAGAACAACTGGTAATTACTGATGTGTTAGATCAGATATTTTGGGAGTAGGGAAAAAGTAAAAAGTGTAGTGTAGGTTTGGGAACCACTGCATTATAAGAAGAAGGCAAGGCAACAGAGGCAGTGTGATGCTCTTGGAAATCTTTAGCTATTAAAATTTGGTCCTGTCAGTTACTTTATACACCACCTACATAGATTTTGCTGCAGACCAAGTACATCCCTTAATAGCAATGGCCACTTTCAGTAGGATAAGGTCCCTTGCTACATGGCAAAATTGTTTAGGTATGGCTTAAGGAACATGACAAACCATCTGCTCACACCTGTCTTGGTTGATCCAGTCACAAGTGGACATCTGTAATTACATCAGTTCTTGGCACCTAGCACATGCATCCCCACTCTATAAGCAAATACACATGTACAATATTTCTGCTAGTAAAATGCATTATTTGAGCAAGGCCAAATGCATAGTATTCGCCTCCATTTAGGTCAAGACACATTGGTGTTTGCAATTGTAAAATAATGTGGGCTTATGCAGCCCAGACCACCTCTGAATGTGATCTGAGAAATGCAATCTCACTGCATCCTTAATGTGATTTGGATAAATTCACACTTTTACTTAGCACTCTCCACTTGTTATCATATCACCCAAGACACATGTTAATAAACAGGGCCAAAGAATTCAAAGCACAATACAAAAATATCCAGCCAGAGGTGAAACTACAGAAACTCACTAATAAAAAGGGTCAGATGAAGACACAAATGCTGCAATGCTATAGTTTCTATCTGCACACAAGCTCTACGAGAGATACAAGGTGTTTAATCAAGTGGCCAGATACATGTTTTATGCTAGTTTTATGTTTAATAATGTTTTAAAATTCTCTCTGCGTTACTTTCTCTGTCTTTCAGGTAAAAGGTGACGAGCACATTATTCACACACCTCATGGTCTGTTGTTCCTCACAACAAAGAAGTCTGATACTGGTGTGTATGTGTGCCAGTCTGAAGAACATGGCTTCGTTCAGACCATAGCAAGGGTCACTCTGGAGGTACTGGAGGAGGAACGAGTGGAGAGCCTGTTCCATCGAGGAGAATATGAAGAGAGAGAGGTCCAGTTTAGGTCTTCGCCCTGCCCCTTCCCCAGCCTGCCTTCCACTTCTTCTGCCTCCAAGCTCTGGTACAAAGACTTCATGCAGCTGATTGGCTACAATAACTTCCAGCGAGTGGAGCAGTACTGTGAGAGGGTGTGGTGCGCTTCTGACAGGAAGAGGAAGAAGCTCAAAGGCCTGCCGCCCAAGTGGCGCTACTCCCACGGGGCTGAGCGGCAGGGGAAAGCTCGGGCGCCCAGACACACACGGGACCACTGAGGATCATGTGGGAATGCAAAAATGCCCTGAACTGATTTTACAGAACACAGGGTTGCACTCATGCTTTCAGCTAATATTCAGCCCTGTTCTGCCCATTGTATTGTAATGAACAATGAAATGTAAATGCAACTGAGTAATGTGTTGAATTTTAGTGTTAAACCACATTAGGATGGTGTTTTGGGCACAAATGAATCCCACACTCTTAAAAATAAAGATGCTAAAATAAGGGTTCTTTGGAGCAATGAAACAGAAGAACTACTTATGGAACCCAAAATCTGGCTTAAGTTAAAAAGAAGTTTGAGTGTAAACCATTTCAAATACTGAAGAACCGCTATATAATATAAGGGTTGCTAAGTAAAGATTTTTGTATAGCTGCATCCAAGCTAAGAGCCATTTAGGAAGCTTTAAGAATGAAGAGTGTACTCTCTTGCTGTACCACATAGTCAACAGGGATTCTTCTCAGTGAATGCTTTTAAGTCTAGGACTAGACCATGTCTGGAAATGTTGTTCTCTGTGTTGGAATGTGCTAGCCTGTAGAATTCTGAGAAGAATTAATGTTTGTGTTTTTTGTGCTTGGTGGTAAAATGTGGAACATTACAGTTGTGCTGATGTTACTTATACAGTGACATATAGCTTTTTCCAGTGGATGGAGTTGGGTGGCGTTTTGGAAAGAGATTCTTAGAAAGAAACGAAATGACCACACCGATTCATTTCACACATTGACAAACACGGGCATGCTGTGTTTCCATTTTCAACGACGCGAGCTGTCATGTGAGAAGCTGCAGAATAACTTTTCTTAGATTGACAGCCTGAATTCAGGATTTCAGAACAATCCCTTCTTACCGAATAGGATGACTCATCACGTCAAAAAAGAGCAAGCACTCATCTTGAACATCCCTGCTCACAAAGGGAGGCATAGTTCTGCGCACATTAAGTATTTATCATTTTTATTTTATATTAAATTATTGTAGTTGGTGTTCGGTAGAGGTTAGGTGGCTTGTTAGTTTGAACTGGAAATATATTGCTGTTTGTGTTTAGTGTTTCTGGGCTTTCAGATCACTGAGTGTTACGACCCTCATCAGATGCCCATGCTTTCAGCATAAAGAACAAATCTACATGGTCTGTCAACTATTAGAATTTCTAAAAAAGAATCAGTTTCCCAATCAAGCACTGAACTGAAATAATGCCCTCATCATGAATCATATTATGACCTAATGTAAGTGCAGTGTATTCTATTATTTGGAGATATCAATGTAGAAATCTGTTTTTATGTAGTCCAATAAATGCCATAAATATTTCTGTAGGCGTTTTTGTTTTTAATCACGCATGGCATATTTTTTGATGTGCAATCAGTAACACATTCAATAGCCTTGATGAGCCACATTAAAATGAATTCTGCTGGGACATCTGGAATCTGGATCTGCACTGTGAAGCTGTTTTTTTTTAAAAATCCTTTGCCTTTTTCATGTTTCATTGTTGTTTCACCATCTCTCAATCCCATGAGCTCCCAAAAACACCTACATTTTTAATAGCACACAGCCTATAAAAAGCAAATTCTTCCATGTCCATGTGATACAATTAGAAACTACAAAGTAAGTTTTTTAAATTTTCGTGAGAAAATTATTTAAAGATTATTTGATCATCTGATCACTTGATCAACCACTGACTTTCAGTGGCCCTTGCCCTGTACTGCACAATTCAGTGTTCTCCCTGCTCTAACACACCTCAGGAAGAGCTTGCTATTGAACTGAGAGAGGAGACAGATGTGTTGGAATGCATGAACACTAAACTGTCTTGTACAGGGCTGCTCTGAGAGCGAGATTTGGAAAGCATGTTATTTATTTTTGTACCACTTTGAGAAATCTCAAAGACTTCGCTCACTGTTTGAAGTCGTATTGAAACATTTACTAAGCTCTAACTAGGAGGCCAATATTCTTCCTTTACTCCAGATGCAATAGGTCACTCATATTTAAAAACACTAAATTAGTGGGGGAGATAGATTACCCTGCAGTCAGCATGAAACATCCAGTCCAACAAACCGGAACACATTTCATTAATAATTATCGCCCCATTAGGACATTATTAGTCATAACAGCACATAACAAAGCTTTTTTGCTGTTTCATCTATAATGTTAACCTGGTGCAACATAAAGATTATGCAGCCACGGGCTGAAACTCATGAACCCACTGAATCCATCCATCCATTTTCCAACCGCTTCTTCCGTTTCCGGGTCACGGGGAAGCTGGAGCCAATCCCATCTGACTGCGGGCCGAAGGCGGGGTACACCCAGGACAGGAGGCCAACCCATCGCAGGGCAACACACAGACAGACAACCATTCATACACACATACACACCTATTCCAGCGTCTTAGACCACTCAGCCACACTACCCCCACTGAATACATTGCCCTTAATATACGTTGCGTGTGGATTTGTATGGCTATGGCACCAGGCAAAATTTAGGGTTTTTAATAATTTGTGTTGTCCTGAGACCTTCATCGTAAGCTCATGCTGTCATCATCATCAAACATGTTGTCCTTAGATCATCAGCCCCACTTACCATATATGTGCACTTTGTAGTTTTCTGAATCATTTGTTATCCCCTTTTACTCTGCATAAGTGGTCAGAACCCCCCACAGGACCACTAGTGAGTCGGTGATTGATCATGTTCAGTCAGGGCCTGTGTGTCCATATAGGCAAACTATGCAGCAGTGTTGCCAGATACAGCTGATTTTTTTTCCAGTCCAAAAGTTTGCAGAACACTCACAATATTTTATTAGTATTTAGTCCAGTAACATTTACTTAATGTGTCATAATATTATCAGTCATTGACATTAAATATGCTATTGCTAACCTACAACAACTACTAAGAAAGAAACTAACAAGTACCATTTGTCATGTATCTCATTTACGCTCAGTGTTACATACCACACACACACACACACACACACACACACATATACGTATATATATATATATATGAACCAGAGCCTTTTTGGGGAGAGGTTGTATGTGTTTTACTGAGTACTAACAATTTTGTATATTATG
This sequence comes from Arnoldichthys spilopterus, assembly GCA_037974385.1. Classification (NCBI taxonomy): domain Eukaryota; kingdom Metazoa; phylum Chordata; class Actinopteri; order Characiformes; family Lepidarchidae; genus Arnoldichthys; species Arnoldichthys spilopterus. Next base: position 9,929,705 of record JBBPDA010000021.1, on the reverse strand, counting down.
TTACACCATCTTGGCTGTCTCATCTGTCGCCTCTCCCGACATTATACCAACCTCCTCCAACGTCACCATGCTTCTTGCCCGAAACGTCTGACTCTGCCCTCTAGTGGATGTATTGTTTAACATCTATTCTAAGGTATAGGACGTCAAAATAAGTGGGCAGTGCCAATTACATCGTGTAAAATGGATGTTCATTTTTGCATTTAAAGAAAGCAAAAATGAGCTATAGACAGTATAATCTGTGCACAAGCACAAACGCACTCACCCACCCACATACACACAGTGGGTGTTTACAGTGAATATTTAAATTATTTGAGGAAATCCACAATGAGTCATTAAATTAATCATTAAAATGAAATGTCAGCGCTAGCTTTAGTCACTGTAAAAGTCTCTGAATCACTTCCCTGCTCGTTTCTACAAGTTTTATATATGTGTGTATACACACAGATCAACCACAACATTTAAACCACTGACAGGTCAACAGTGATTACTTATCCCATTACAAAGGCACCTTTCACTAAAGCCCACCTCTAAACACTGGTGGGCCAATCATAGTTTAGCAGCTTGTAACTTCGCGAGCAAAGTGAGCAGTGTCTGGCACTGAGAAAACACCTACAAATGTTTGGGAAACTAGCTTATAGGTCTGACTAGCTATCAGTGTATTTAACTCACTAAATTTAGTGTTACGCATAGCTAAAGCAAATAATGAAAGTTAAATAAAGACGAAAGAAGCCAATAACTAAAACGACATGCTTTTTAACAGGCATTACTTTCCGAACCAAAAAAAAAAAAGTGTAGTAGGAGAGTGGGGGTTATGTATACCCCACTATATGAGCTCATAATACGGCATCAGAATAAAATGGAGAAGACAGCGTTCTGTGACCGGTCAGTGTTTCTTAACTAGCTTAACTAAAGATGATGGTCTTTAACGTCACATGATATGCATTTATTGCACAGTATCAATAGCATATAATCAATTCATGTGAACAGAGTTAATGCAGGTGTTCTCTGACTTAAAGAGCTGCTATGTGATTGGTGTGTGTTTGGAAGCATGTTATTTGAGTGAATATGTAATGACTTGTTTGGGCTGTCATCTGTGTACTGAATCTTGCACTGCAGTTCCTGCAGTACTGAAACTGCTTGCTATGTTTTACTAAGACATATAACTGGTCCACTTAACAAGCATGTGAGTGAAAATCTGAGTTCTAAGAATCTCAGTCTTATATATGATTGTGAGTGTGGACTGGCCATTGATATTGTGTATCGTTGCCCACTATGGCACAATCACATGCACTGGCCCTGTTCTTAGCACAGCAGTGTCACTGACATGGTCATGTATGTGTGTGTGCTCAAATGTTCAGGCGCATTCATCTATAAAGTTACATTTGCAAGGTGTAGCAAGACAGGTGTGTCTAATGGATTGGGCAGTGGGTTTACAGTGTTCTCCAGCAGCACTGATGTGTGTGATACACTCATACCATCACAACATATTTGTATAAATGATATCTGCCACCATTTTTAAATTACAATCATGGAAGTTAATATAAAAATATTTTGTCATTTATCACTATTATTTAATTGCATAAAAAAGCTAAAGATCCAGATCCAGTGATATTTTGTTGTTTTTTTGTAGTTTCTTTGTCTCTCTGAAAGTTATGTAGCTGTATGTCAGTTTCAGTTGATTTACCTTGTCTGTCTGTTATCTGTAATTTCAAGGACAATCAGAGCAGTCAGTCCTCCTCAGCTGAAAAGATGTTGAGAAGAGTAAAAAAAAGAGCACAGACATCACATCCCTCGCAATCTCAAGAAGCTGCAGAGGGGTACAGTCATACTATATACACCAGGTATAAGGCCATCTGCAGAGAATGAGTGTAATGTCTTGTAATATGTGAAAAGGTCAGCCCTGGTTAGATGCCAAAGAACAAAGCAGTTGCAGAAAGGGAAGTGTGACAAAACTGCAGTGTGGAGACCTTTTGCAGTGGAAGATAAGGTTCTGATGCTTATGGAATGCGACAATCCTGCTACCACCTCCTGTGGAGTTTAAGGTGTTGTGATAAAGAAAGGGATTTGCGACAGAATTGTTAACACTGATAACTGGAGAGACATTTTTTGTGTAGTATGAACTGTGGCTGCTGCTTGTCTGGCTCACTGTTACTAGATTCTTCAATATACCAACATGTAGATTTGTATACAACATCTAGCAATTACAACAGAAAAATTAGCATCATATTAGTGCATATTAGTGGTCCTCTGAGATTTTATACTTGATGTGCAATTAGAACTTGTACCAATAAATTGCCAATGGAATACAGCTTGACATGGCCAGCGGCCAAAATTAGTTTGATTATTTTCAGTCCATATAAAACAGTCCTTTCAGTTTTTCACCTATTGAATGAATATTTTCCACAATTCTGTAACTGTGGACTACTGCTGATCTCCCATGTAGGAGAAGAAATTAACCCCTGCCTTATTTACTGTGGTTTATTCATATGCAGAAATCAGTGCCAGCTCTTTACTCATAATTAGCACCAGTTAATTCAGACCAGATGTCCTTTTGCAACTACAAATTAAAAAAATAACTGGTGTGGAGAAATAAAGGTTTGCAGGCACCTGCTCAAAAGTTTTTCATCTGAAGTCAAGGGTATTAATAGGGAGTCTGTTTCCTCTTTGCTGCAGTAAAAGTCGCTTCTTCTGGCAAGGCTTTAAACCTCACGTCGCTGCTATGTACACGCACATCACGCACTGTGCCTAGGGCACCAAGTGGAGAAGGAAGCACCAAAGCAGCTTAATGATAACAATAATAATCAGTACTCATAATGATGACTTTTTTAAGTATAAAATAAAGCACAGGTATGCCAAGCATAATGTCATTCATGCATATGTAACATAAGCTGAACTTTCACATCATAGCTAGATTCTGTCTGCATCATTTTACAGTTCACAGTTTTACAGTGCTGCCTTGCAGGCTTTACAAATGTGTGACTTACCACTGTGACCTAAGGATATGAGGTAGGCATAGTTCCAGAGCTACCTATTCTGTTGGCAATATAAGTGATTATTTGTCATTGTGAACACACCACTGCAAAGCATATAATGCACCACAACCATATGTGATTGTACCCCATCTATGTAAGGTGCAGTGGGCAGTGCCCAGGGAGTGGTGCTTGGGGGCGTAGGTGAATGCAATAGGTGCATCAGTAAGTAGCTGAGTTCACTAACTAGAAGGAGTGTCTGGATACATGAATTAATCCCACTCTTTGACTAAAATGCTAATTGTTACTCACCATGGAAATTTTTTTTAGTCTATGCTTAATCTGGATCTGTTAAACTAGCCCCAGCTATATATGCCTTAACCCAACTCAGAACCCAATAAATTTTGGTCTATGAATCTTTACTTAAATTCTAAGGTCAAGCTGAAACTTGGGTAGTTTTTAAATGTGTGCACACTGTAAATGAACGGGTTATGTCTGTTATTCTTATACAAAGACATTAAGAAGGGAGAGGATGTAATTTTGCAAGTTGAAGCATGTCATCCCGCAGGCTGTGGGAAAAGTTGAATTTCCTTGGCCATATTTATGCTCATTATGTGCAACTTGATTGGTTTTATAATGAAATCTGAATTCAGCAAGCAAAGGTCATTTCAGCTGCATGCAATGGGCAGCTTGGAGAGATGGCGCATGTCATAGCCCCTGGGATATTCAACATTGTTTTTAGATCAATATCTGATACTGGGAGTAGTGCCTCCTTGTCACGCCCTATCCCCTCTGCTATACATTATTTTGTTAAATTACAAGTATGAGTTTGTAGATCTATGCTGATTATATGTATGCTGTGGTTTTGTAAACATTTGTTGTACATGAATGTGCATGCTCTGTATTCAATGAGGTCTGCTGTATAGGGATGTTTTCAGGGATGCACCAATATGGGATCTCTGGGCCTGTACCAATATTTGATGTTTTTCATGCATTTCCAATACAGGAAACTTTTATTTCTCTATGGGAAAATGCAAGATATTTAAGCAGAGTAGCTCACCATTCCCAGCAGGAAAATGTTTTTTTTTTTTGGAAAATTATTTGACCATGCAGATACAGCTCAAAAATGATTATGCATCCCTAGTTAATATTCAAGTCTGAGCCTGTCAGGCCTTGCTATGTGTATTCAGTCTTATCCTTCTTCTGCCTCCACTCCACTGCAAATGGGCCCCATAATGAGAAAAATTGTCCTGTAAATCATAATTCTACCACAGTCCTGGCCTTATACACTCCACAGTGGTGCACAGTGGTTCTGGTAGCTGTGGTAAATTGTAAGCAAACCCTGAAGCATGTTGCCAGTGCCTTTAATGCTATATTATAGCAGCATCCATTGTACAGTTATTTTACAACCAAACAATATTGCATATTGCTTTGCATAATTTGGCATAATATTCAGTAGTTGCATATGGTTCTTAAAGTATGGTGTTATATTCTGCATTATTGTAGGGATTTTCTGATGGGGAATCCTCTGTATCTGAGATTTCCCTTAGTCTTGTACTGTTGCTAGTTACACATGACAGGAAACCATGAAAAAGCATTCCAAGATCCTGTCAGTTTACATCATCTTCTGTCTCCTGTAGCCTTATCAAATCACATTTGTCACTTTTGGCCATTCTGTCTTTCTTAAACAGTTATTTTTAGCTGATGTTGGGAAGCATGTGGATGACAGCACTGAGTGATTGGTGTGGAGTTCTCTCTGCCCTTTCTGCATGACTTCTCATTTTTCTGAGCATGGTGTTGAACTCTTGAGTTTCAGGCTAAACTAAAAGCGTTATTCCCCAGCTGAGAAAGATGAACTACCTGCCAAATTCAGATCTCTCCTCAGTATTGCCATCACTCAGATAGGATTTACTATAGGAATCAGCAGGCAGACTGGTGTTTGGGAAGAGTTACAAAGCCTAATGCTGCAAGAATGTGGCTTCAGTATTCTAATGTACCAAGCTCTCTAGCTCACTGGGTGACATTGCAACATTGTGGTCAGTTTTGACTGGGACTAGAGAGAGAATAGATTTTTATAGCCGTAAATAGCCATACAAAATTATCTCATGTTTGGAAGGAGTATGGAAGTATGGAAATATAGAAGGGGTAATAATTAATTTTGAACATTTGAAATTTTCCAAAAAATATCAGACCTGGACATGACTGAATTAGGGATTTATGATTTAGGATTGCAAAGTTCTCCCAAATAGAGATTTGAATAGTATAAGTGCAATCGTTGATTGTTATTGACTGCGTTTTAGTACAGCCTTTTGTCTCTTGTGTCTGTTGGACCTTAAATAAATATGTTAAATGAATAAAGTGTACAGCCATTTCTTAGAAAAGATTTGAATGGATATGATCCGACTGGTCTATGGCACTGACGTTATTCATGGTCTGTTGGGTGTTTATAAGGAGGTATTAGTTTGGCTCTCCTTCCATGCACAATAAAAGCTAATAGCCAGTATTTCTGCTGCGCAACTCAATGGAATGTGTTATGTAAAAGCTAAATAAACTAATAGGAAATTTTGTTAAATAATAAAACATATCATTCAATCTATAGACTATCCCGTTGACAATAGCTTTTCTCTTCTAGATAAACTCAAAACATTTTAGCTGGGCCATCTCATGGGGCATGCCTCCATCAAACCCTGATCTCCTGCAGTCAGCTTTACTGCTTGCATTCTCAGAATAGATTCGTTCCTTAGCACTGTCTGGTGTGTTTTTGGATGAAAGGCCTCACCTCACAGCCTCACACTGCAGTATCAGTCTTTGGAAAATTCTTCTCTTCTCTTTAGCAGATACACACGGCACACACATTGATGATATTCAGCATGTGAATCACTGTAATTTTGCCATGTGACGTTTCATCTCTGTATGAATTGGATAAAGATGTTGAAAAGAAATTGATGGATTCTGTTTGTCAAGAAAAATAATTTACTGATTTGAAAAACTGATTATCAACATAATAAGATTAAGAATATTCACAAATCTCAGTCTAACCTAAAAAAACCTGTTTTGTATTTGCTGCAGTGAAAAGTTGTTGTCTTGTTGTTTTATGGTGTGTGTGTGTGTGTGTGTTTGTGTGTGTTTGTCAGACTATGTTCCCTTGTGATGGGTTGTCCTCCTGTCCTGGGTGTACCCTGCCTTGGGCCCATAGTCAGCTGGAATTGGCTCCAGCTCCCCCAGGACCTATGGATAAGCAGTTTGGATAATGAGTGAATGGTTGTGTGTGTACACACACATATATGTAATCATATTAGTTAAGACTCTCAGCTGCATTAATCCATTGCCACATTATTGTTTCTCACAATATTTCTGCCTGTTTTTGTGTTGGTTTGAGCTAATGTTGTGCAGACCCCACTCTCAGAAATAATTTAGACTGTTTAGAGATTTGGAGGTTGAGGAACAGAATATCAATGTGTTTGTTGTTATAGAAAAAGCATTTCACTATTGACTTTATCTAGGCTGGCAGTATTGTTCGGTCCTTAGAGAGGACTCCATGCAGTGTGTCTGTGCTGATATCATCACCATAGAGAAAGCACAGCTAAATCCCACTGCTGTTTATCAAAGTTCATCAGCTCACAAATAAGCACTTGTCTGACATCAGGGCAAAGCGAGAAGAGGCAGAAAAGTGTAGATAAACAAGTGTACCCTGTGCAAGTGCTGTGAAAGTGAGTTGAATTTGCTTCATAAGTAGGGTCTGTTTATTTCATGATAAATTTAGGAATCCAAAGCACCATAGCCGAGAAACAGAATGGGACTTAATATTCCAGCAAGTATGGCTGTATGGCTCTCTCACTGCTTTACTATACACAGTATTTGATATAAGCTTACTATAACAATTCAAGCAGCTTTTCTTCCCACATTAACTGACTGTATGAATGAAAGACATCTTCTATTACTATATTTGTACTTCCACCCACTGTACATATTCTGATAGGTCAATTGGCCTTAAGCACAAACAAATCAAAGATGCAGCAGCATTTCATTTGTAAAGTGAAACAAATCTATTGATTAAAGCTGCACAATGTTATTTGTATATAAACCTTTTAGCACTAAATGAAGCCTGAACCACTATCAGCCATTGCAAATCAATGAATACAATGTGGAACACTATGCTCATCAGAGAGGTCAGATTCCACAGGACAAGTTGTACTGCAAGTTAAGTCCCAACCCAAGTTTCAGATTCAGGTTCAGCTGCAAGATAAGATCATCTGCTAACCATTCACAACATGTATACACTTAATCTCACAAAAATGGTGACAAGGGTTGCAAGACGGTAACCAACCACTGGATAGCACCGCCCAGTATGTCACATGTCACTTTTCTCAGGGCACAGGCACAGACTCGATTTAGGGAAAAGCTTTGTTCCCTGTGCCTTCGAAGCTAATTCTACCTTGCAGGATTGCAGTAAAAATAGTCACTGCTTGCTGGGTCTGTATTTTGTGTTTTTTTAAGTATTTTTATTAAGTTATTTGGAATTAAATCTACAGTGTTTCTGTATGTGATCTCCTGTGATTATATAATTGTTTTCTTATGTTCATGTTGTCAAAGACTGCGATATAGTAAACATCCTCAAAATTTTATGCAAAAGTTTTGGTGAAATTAGATGTTTGGTTGATTTTCTTAATGAAAATAAGTGCACATTCTCTACAAACAACGTACTTCTGCACAGTATTTTCACTGATGCTTATGTATTCATGTATCTAATGAAACTTAATTGTATTTTGTAGATATGAACAAATTTAGAATTTGACACATGCAACAGTCAAAATGTTTGGACAGGGATGTGTTTACCTCTGTGTTACTTCACCTTTCCTTTTAATTACACGGTTTAATCTTTTGGGACTTGAGAAGACTGCAGTTCTGCATGTTGAGATTTTGCCCATTCTTGTTTGATACAAGACTTCAGCTGCTCATCTGTCTGTGGTGGCCATTGTCTAAATCTCTTCTTCATGAAGCTGTAGCGTTACTTGAAAAATCTATGAACTTTTCACCACTATTTTGCTCTGTCCAAACTTCTTTGAGTGTGTTGCAAGGATCAAACAACAAATCACATATTTTTTGTTTTTATTGCATTACATACAAAATCCCAACTTTTCTGGATATAGGGTTTGTTTGATGATGTAAGTTTAAATGCTTGACTTTGTTAGCTAGAAGAAGACGGCTGTCTATTTTGTGCAGGTTAACATTGTTGGGTACCATCCTTATTAGCTTGCTAACATGTTCATGCACTGGTTTGATATGAGAGAATGAGCACTGTTTGTTATTTGCTGATTACTATTAAAATGATGGCTTTGTGTTTGGTTGGATTAGCAGAGTGGTGGACAGGTAAACGGGCATATCAGGCATTTTTCTTAGTGGACCAAAGCACCTTAACGATGATACATATTATAAGTTATTACTTATATTGTATATGTATTTAAATAAAAATCAAAAAATCAATAAAACAGGGACAGTGTCCCATTGGTTGATTTTCTATACTAACACTGTACTGTCAGTCAGCTCCCACCCACCCAGTCCCCACTCCTCTGAAAGCAGGCATTTAAAAAAATGCAAAATAAATTTACTTCATTTATTTATTTCTTAGTTTCTGTTGATGGGTTTCTAGTTTTTGCTATAGTCCTTTGAAATATTTCCTTAGCCTGTTGGAAAGCTATTTTACCTTAAAACCAAAAAGGTTGTACTCCTCTGTGCCCCTGTTGTTTGCTGTGCAATGTATAATGGGACTTGCTGATTGGGGAGCTGAAGGTCACAGTGCCATAGTGCCATCAGGATTCTATTCCACAGAACACTATTAATACCCCCCATCCCACCCCCTACACACACTCTTGGGGCTATTTCACTCACATTATAGCTTCAGGGCCTTGTGTAAAGGAGAGGAGTAGGTGTAATGCCCACAATTCATCACTCTGGGACACTTCACTGACTCAGTCCCCTCACAACTAGTAAAAACAGAGCTGATCTGCTATGAGGAAAAGGTACAATGAGACAGAGGATGAGCAATTGAGAGGAGAAAAACACTTCAGGATCTTTTTTAGTGTTCTTTAACAGCAGAGTGGTAGACGTCTGAGAGAACTTTTGTCTTTGGATGATTGATATGTTTTAAACAAACAGTGGCTGCATGTTGTAGGGTCACGTTGCTGGTTTACAGTTTGAGATTGTAACCCACTGCTGCTGTTGGATATTTTTGGGTGGTCAGTGTAGCTGACAATGTTCTTGTATCTGATCCTTTGTGCTACACATACTGCCAAGCCTCTGCCATATCAGCATCACTGTGCTGAGAATGGTCTGGGTTAACGGCAGTCCTTTGGCCAGAAAGTGACAAATGATGAATGGAGAGTTTTGGAAATATCCAAAAATAAAATTATATGATCTTACTATAAAAATTCCAAATTATGCACAGTTTACTGGTTGGTCTAACATGATTAGAGTCAAAGAAAAAGGCAAGGAGCACAATTAAAGACAACTGTACCAAAACCATAACCAAACTGTTATTCAGTGTTAATCTAAGCCACAGACTGACGGTCACAAATGCAACACATCACAGTAATGTAGTCTACTTTATGACAAAAGCTGTGTTACATATTTTTATACAATAACATTAAAATCTTTGTTAAACACAAAAGTCATAATATTACTACGTAATATACCAACCCTTCTGCTTCATATGACCTGCTTGGTGTGGGCTCTTTAGTGTGAAGGCAGAGAATATTTTACTGTACTTAGTGCAAGTTTTTTTTCTCCTTTTTTTTCTTAGAACTGGGGGAGGGGTAGCAAGCATATTTTAATGAATAATAATATCAGTATTAGTTGAATGCTTATAATTGTGTTTCTAGTAGCATTTGTGGCCTTTGTTATTGCTGGTTAATGATTAAATGATGGCTCTGTGTTTGGTTGGGCTGTATTAGCAGAGAGCAGAGAGTGGTGGACAGGTAAACGGGGATACCGGGCATTTTTCTTTGATGGCCAAAGCACCTTAAGGGTGATACAATTTATAAGTTATTTTTTTTCATGATATATTTTTTAAAATAAAAATCAAAGTGGTGACCTACTGGTTAGGACATTGCCCTTGGGACCTGAAAGTCACAGGTTCAAGTCCCTGTCTGGGCACTACTGAGGTACCCTTGAGCAAGGTGCCGTTCTCTCCTGCAGTACCACTGAACTGTATGCTGTAATGCTGTCTTGCAGTTTATTCATTGCTAATGTTTTGTGAGCACTTAAACAACTTCATGCAGTTTGTCAGTTTCTAATTATTTTATTACAATGGCACCTGTCAGGGGTGGGATACATTAGGCAGCAAGAGAACAGTCAGTTCTTAAATTTGTTGTGCTGAAAGCAGTAAAAATGGGCGAGGGTCAGGTTCTAGGCCACTTTCACAAGGGCCTTATTGTGAAGGTTAGATGACTATGTCAGTGCAGTGCAGTGTTTTAAGTATCCAGTAGTTCGTACCTACCTAAAGTGATTCAAGGAAGAACAACAGGGGAATCGGTGACAGGGTCACTGATGCATGTGGGGAATAAAGTCTAGCCCGTCTGGTCCAATCCACTGTGGTATAAAAAGTGAATGCTGACTCTTATTGAAAAGGGTCAGAACACAGTGCACCACAGTCAGAGCTGTTTCAGCAGAAAGAGGGGAGCCAACTCAGTATTAGGCAGGTGGTGTTAGTGCCCACCTATTGCTGGATTCTTTAGTCATTACTTGAGACAGAGATGCTTGTTCTTGCTGTAATGTCCTGTTGAAAGTAAATCATTTTTAGCACCTTTTGTACACGCACAATAGAGAGAGCAGGGCTGGGCTCCCTTCGGATGAGAAGCATGTTAATCTTGAAGTAATCACGCTCTGTGTGGATTTCCCTGCATTAGTTCTGCTGTGTAATCTCCCTGTCTTGTGTATACTCATTACGTAATTCTGACCTTTGCACTGTCAAGACACAACATCTGTTCCTGAGGCTTCAAACACATAGTATCTGAAACAAACACACCACCACCAGAATATACACTTTGGGAAGAGAATGTGGTCAAAATCAATGGTATCAGTCTTTTGGAAATGCCAGGTCCAGTTGGCCTTTACTGTTTTCTCTACTCAACATTTCCGGAATCACAATTAGAGTTGGAACTTTGTGAAAGATACTCCTACTGCCATCTGCAATATACCAACCACACAGCCACTGGGTACGATTGAGTGCTCAAACTTTAATTTGTGAGTCTCAGATATCAGGGATGTTGGTGATGGACAATGCTTTGGCAAGCTTTGCACAACATGAGGGGAGAGAGGTCAGAGAGGGATACAGCAGGTGTCCAGTTACTTGTGCTTTGTTCAACTTTGCATGCATCTTACAATAAAATGCCACCACATTACAGTAAAAACTAAAATCTAGTTTTAAAATATTCTTTAAAAAGACCAACTGTGTTATTTTTTACATGATCAGTGAATCAACAGATACTGTCCAAAATGACTTGGGGTGGGGGGGTGGGGGGGGGTCACTACTGTAACATACAAATAGGAACATTATTGTCCAGCTCCTATGGAGGTAGAGGAGTTTATGAAAGTGATAGAATGGTATGCTGGAGTTTAATATCAGGCTTGGTGTTTGAACTGTCCCTTGAGAAAAGGAACAGAAGCAAGTATAGTATTATATTTGGATCTGGCCCATGTGGATGCATGTCACTGACTGTCTTGCTGCTTACAGGTAGCAGTTTAAAAGGTCAAATTTACAAAACCATTGCTTTTTTCTTAGCAAAACCTCTGTCCATCATATCATCATTTACACACTTTAAAAAAAAATACAAGTTTAAAAATAAAGCCTAAATTCCCTTAATTAAAATAAACCCTAAGTTCCTAAATAATAATTGACTTGGATAATATTAAAACAGTAATTCTAGTCTAAGCCCTTTTTGGCATATATACAGAAAATTTGGCATTTATTCTACAAAAATTACTCCACAAAAAGTATATGTTTAAAACATTATAAAAACATACAGTAAAAATGTGCCGTTACTTTTGCAGAAGCCAGATTTGATGTTTTCCCACAATATGCTGTAGCCAATCAATACTAGTTATGGATTAGAATTTGAAGGAGAGTGTTCTCTGTAGAAGATGTGTACAAATCAACAAAGCATGCATTTTGATCAGGTGCACAAATTTGCATAGAACTGTGTTGCTACATTGCCTATGACACACAGTAACGTATCCTGCAGTACCTTGCAGAATGAGATGGAGATGGAAGCAGCAACAGCTGTGTGGCTGTGGCAGCTCATGAATATTTGAGCAGGGACTCAATCTCTCAGTGTAATGCTGGAGTACAGTAACGTTACTAACTTTACACCCCTGCGAGCATGCACTGGCAGTGAAGGTGATATTGAAGTATAACTTTTCTCCTGCTCATGAAAGGCAAACCTGAAAACGATGCTGTTTTTCTCCATGCATCCTTTCTCACACACGACAGGTGGGGCCATGTCTTATGAGGTTGTTAAGTTCACCATCCTTTGAATTGTGAAGAGAAAGCCATGAACACCGGAGCAGTTGGACTCTAGTTACTCATTAGTAATCGCTTAAAAAGCTTTTGTGCACTTTCTGAAACTTAAATGAACCAAACAGAAGCGCAGCACATTAACAGCTGCAGTGAGAACTGTTCTATGCACTTTCAAAGTTCGTTCTTTCACTCTGATTGGTACATTTGAAAAAAATCAGCTACACTGGTGGGTCATATGCTGGTGAAAAGCCACATCAGCTCAGTCAAATTCCAAGCAAAGTGAATAAAGCCCTTAAAGCTAAAGAAGACCCAAATGAACTGTAGTTACAAGTTGCCTGCCATGATTTTACTTTGTTGGTAAAAGCCTAGGCTGAGGCATATGAAAAGGCAACATCAAAGGCTTTTCATAATAAAATGGAAAACTCAAAATGCAAATGTAATCTTGATTTGTTCCACTGATTTGTAAGTGTATCAGCACCATAGAAATGTGTTCTCTAAGTGTCATTCATTTAGTATTCCTCATTTCTTTTTCCACATTTCTGTTGCTTTACAAGCCTGAACAGCAAAATGCCATTATTAATAAGAGCCAACAATTTTATTTATGGATTTCCAAATCGATCGGTCACGGTTCACTCATCTCCGCCTAAAAATAATACCATCGTGAAACGTGTGGGCTTTGCACAGTGAGAACATTTACAGAGTGACTCAGCATTGGAATGCAATATACAAGTACCAGATTGAGCTGCACTCATTCAACAGATCTCCTTCTACTGTGTATAAAAGTTGCATTTTAAATTTAGATGCATTAGTCATGAATTTCTGTCAGAAGGACACCTGCATTTTTAATATCAACATGCATAAAGCATCAGAAATAAATTCTGTTTAACAGACTTAAGTATGAAGTTTCAGCATCTGTTATGAGGTTCAGTTTACTGTGAACCTTTCTCATTTTGAGCCAATATCAATATTTAAACTACAATGTTTTCTCAGATCTCATAGCAGACTTTCTGGTTATAGCTTTAAAGAAACATTGATAGTCAAGCACAAGTCTCTTAAGGCAGTCTAAGGTTGATCTTGTTTTACACCTCTTCAATTATAAAGCGCACAGTGTCTAGACCTCACTATTGCATTTCTCCTTCAAGGACAGTGTGTGTCAAGAGGGAAACCAGGCTGTATGACAGCATGATATTTATACCACAGTGGAAAGATGGATCGAAGCTACAGACATATCAAATGTTCATGGTTTCTCCAGGGGAAATGTATTTCATTTAGTAAAATATTTTGCCGTATCTGCTTGTACCTCCATTTTTCTTGTTTTAAATGGTTTACATGAATTGACAATGGCAACATGTTTTAGTGTTGTGTGATTTTCCACTGACATAGTAAAAACCGAAAGTGGAACCAGCAAATCACATTTTGATTTCTAATGGATGAAACCCATTAGGCCTTTTGAAAGCCTCAGGCTTTCTTAAAGTCATAGATACATCACTGACTACAAATATGAGCAGCGGCGTAACCAGCTGGTTTCTGTCAGACAGTAAACAATGGCAGCTCTATGCTAGGGCTCTTTACTGTAAACTCTTACATGTATATATTTAGATATAAATATATCTAATAATTTTGTTACAAACTTCAAATAATCATGAAATTAATTTTACAAGCTTCAGATGTCTTTGTTTTTGTCTAGAGTAGCAAACATTTTCAGATACCTTGCAGATAGCTTGGTGCTAAAACACCCATAGTGACATTGGCAGAAATGTTGCTAGTGTTTCTTTGACCGTATTCTGATGTTTATGGCCCAGTATTAAGGTACTGCGTACACTGATCAGCCATAACATTAAAAGCACCTGCCTCATATTGTATATGGCCCCCTCATGCTGCCAAAACAGTCGTATCATTGCTTCAACAAGACCTCTGAAGGTGTGCTCTAGTACGCAACGGTGTTTATGTAGGTAGGTAGCGCATTGTAATGTAACATCCACAATGCCAAGAAGCAAGCCTTTTCAGCATAGTATTGCCCAGAGCATCACCCAGCCCCCAGTGGCTTGTTTTCCTTCCATAGTGCTTCCTGTTGCCATCTTTTTCCCAGGGAAGCAATGCACACACACTAATCCACGTCATGTAAAAGAAAACATGATCAGATCAGGCCACCTTCTTCCATTGCTCCATTGTCTAGTTCTGATTCAGCAGTACACATGCCCCAGCATGTCTGCGGCTACACAGCCCTATATGCAGCAAGCTCCGATGCTACTGCAGCAGTCTGTGCTCTTTTGTGGGGTTGGGCCAGATAGGCTATCTATCACTTCCCATGTCAGTGAGCCTTAGGTGCCCATAACCTGTTTTACTGGTTGTTGTTTGTTGGACCACTTTTGGTGCTAAGCATTACTTACCCCACAACACCTGCCATTTTGAACATACTCTAACTCCATCATCTAGCCATCACAATCTGGTTCTTGTCAAAGTCACTCAGACCCTAATGCTTGCTCATGTTTCCTTTTTCCAACACATCAACTTTCTGTTCTTTTGCACTGTAATGATACTTCACCTGTCTGTTGTTTTGATGTGGCTAATCGGTGTTAAAAAACTGTGAGACATTTTCACAATACCTGATACACCTCAGGATATTTCATGTTTTTTCTGAGATTTAATAAAATGGAACACTTCAAAACATCACAATCAAAACTATGCGTACAGCAATTTCATATTAACTATTTCAGATATTGAGCTGAATCCAATAAGCCATGGTGAATTATGCAGTCAGTATTTTTGAAGTATCGACAATATTCATGATACATACAGAAAATCTTATCGTGACATGACGATTATAATGATAAATATGAAGTAAGATATGTAATGGACTTTGTACATTGTTCTTAATTTTTGACACAATACAAAGGGCAGCTGATGTTTTCAAATGGTGTAAAGAAAATCATAAAATAGTGTATACAATATGGCATATGGAATGTAAAATGTTATTGTATCTATGATGAACTCTGATGTTGACCACCGTCATGGCCACCAAAGACACTAACAGATGGCCATAAGCAACATTTCATAACAGTTGTCATTGTCGAAGCAAGAACATTAGAAACACTGTTGGGGCTTTTTTTAAACTGGGAATACTAGCAGTTGAATCTGTGCAGCACAGACTGTAGTAATAGTAATGACCTTCCCACGTCATGACCATCATAAAGTGCTGCATCTCTTAAGCCCATAATCTCCTGCCATTTCTCTTCTATCCATCTCTCTCTATCTCTCATTCACAGCTGCCTGCCTCTTTCCCTCTCTCCTCTTACTACACATCACTACAGATATCCTGAGTGCCTCTGATTGGTCCGTGTGGGCAGAAAGAGATTAGGGGGCGGTCCCTTGTCAGCTGGAGGGCAGGAGCGGAAAGAGGGAGGGATGGAGGGAGGGAGAGGAGGGCAGAGATGCTGTCTCTTTAAGAGTATTTTTAGGCTGGCAGTTAGCAGTGGTCAGTGGTGGGGAAAATTATTGTTAGTGGTGGCAGTGCAGTAGCAGCCTGTGAACATGGCCGAAGAGGACAAATCCACACTGATGGAGATGTGGATTTAATAGCTTCACAGCACAATCCACATCGTAACACTGCTGAGCCTGGTGGTCTTAGATGTGTTTTTCTTCACCTTTCACTCCTTGGGGACTAGATAGAGGTAAGTAAGCATTATTAATGCATGATGCTTCACATATTTTCACTTACATGTAAGCTGCATAATGTGTACATATATTTAGTATGTAGTAGCAGCACAAATTCTACTTGAATATAGTTATTACAGTTATGTAGGCAATAGTGTGTGTGTGTGTGTGTGTGTGTGTGTGTGTGTGTGTGTGTGTGTGTGTGTGTGTGTGTGTGTGTGTGTGT
>JBBPDA010000021.1:9894510-9913242 GCA_037974385.1 Arnoldichthys spilopterus | reverse complement strand
GTGTGTGTGTGTGTGTGTGTGTGTGTGTGTGTGTGTGTGTGTGTGTGTGTGTGTTTGTGTGTGTGTGTTTGTGTGTGTGTGTGTGTGTGTGTGTGTGTGTGTGTGTGTGTGTGTTTGTGTGTGTATGTGTGTGGTGTTGCACAGGTATTGTTTCTGGATGGATAGAAGGCCCTTTTTTACCTCTCCAGGGCAGGTATTTAAATTTAATGAAACTGGCAAACAGTGTATGATCAGGTTACTGGATAGATTACAACCTGACCCTCTGCTGTACTCTACACTCTTAAGCGGTGTGTATGTGTGTGTGTGCATGCTATGAGAGGTATAAGCTCTTGTACAGGGTGTGGAATTGGTCTGTCACAAGGCAAATTCAAGAACACAATGTGATTGTGAAATATTTGGAGTGTATGAGTACTGGCTGGGAAGACTGAGACTTGTGTGTGTGTGTGTGTGTGTGTATTTGTTTGTGTGTGTGTGTGTGTGTGTGTGTGTGTGTGTCTGTGTGTGTGTGCGTGTGTGTGCAAGGGTTTCTGTTTTTGTGTGTGCCTTGAAGCACATACTAAAGTGAGTGAACTGTTGGACTAAACAATTGGTGGGAATATTATTAATGTTGCAAAAGATTTTAAAAAAAGCATATCAAACATTTGCCCACTCAGACTATTCCCAGATGGAGTTTGTGTTTGGAGGAGGAGTTAATGCAATAATTCAATTTTCTGGTTAAGGCAGCACACCATGGAGATAATATTATGGCAGTGAGCCCTTGTTGTGGTTGAAGATTATTATAAATATAAATATAATTATTTATTTGTTGGCTCATGTGAACAATTTGACTCATCTGCTCCCCTATATAGGCTTAGCACACACACACACACACACACACTAACACATTCAGTGGTTGGCTTAAGGCTCATCTGCATATTACACAATTTTGCAATATCCATAGAAACATAAGGTCAAAACTAAATAACCTTTTATTTTAAGAGTGCAGATTTGTGTGTGTGTGTGTGTGTATGAGAGAGAGATACATTTAAAGTGCAATAATGAAACCGTGCATCAGGGCCAGTAAAGTGGTGGAGCTTTCAGACACCAGACTATACACTACCTTGTATCCTCTACAAGAAGCTTCGTAATGGGTAACCACTACAGATTTAGTGCAGTTTTTCCTTTCAAATGCTTTAGGTCATGAAAAAAAACGTAAGCAGTACAGACTGTCTACTACAAAACTGTCTGTGTCATGCACACAATTGAATGCACTGTTGCTTCTGAAACCAAACCTTGTTTCTACACAAAATGGAGAAACAGCAGTCGTTTTCAACAGTAGTTTTCTATTGGTTCAATATCATTAAATGTTTAACACAATATGAATGACAGATGTTTTCAAATTATGTTAAAAAGTAGGGAGATGCAATGTTTTCATTGCATAACATTTTCAAAAACTACAATACACCTATAGAGACACTGGGCTAAATTAGGGGATCATGTAAACTGTGTAAGCCAGCAACCACCTTGCTAACTCCACTTTTTTCTTAATCTCCATTAACATGCCAACTTATGTAGCTGAATTTGACCTAGTGTCTGCTCATACCCTTCACCAGAATTATGACTGACCAGAGGTGCTTTTAAATATCAGGAAGGTGAACCCTTTAAACGTCTTATTAGGTCTTTACATATAAAACATTGCACATTGACTGAGTTATTATAAAAGTTCAGATGAGAGTAATAGACAAATGGGCCTACAGACTGGTCTGTGAAGGTCAAGGGGAAAAAACAGCCAATGAAAGCTTCTCATTTTTGCTGGTAGACTGTTTCAAATACCCTCTTTCTAAGTGTAAAGACTGCTGTACACCTGCAAGTCTTGAACAGGTTGAAACTCTTTGAGTTAATGAGTTTATGCTTGTAAAAGCACTATATAACATTAGAATAAACATAAATAAACATTAATACACTGAAACATAAGATTTAAATTATTAGTATATTGGTCGAAAAAACAGTAAAACACATTTATGTCCTGACTTCTGTCTCTTCTTTATTAACAACAACAACAATATAATAATAACTTCATGTTTAAAGCACCTTATCTACATTCAAATGAGCTTTACACTGTGCTAAAAAGCAAGTAGAATCAAGTGATGTTCAAGTAAAAACAACAAACAAATTTATTGATTATATCATTTAAAAAAAGATTTAAAGAAGAGTTTTAATAGATTTCAGTTTTAAAAAGAAGGGAAAAGCTTTTTTTAAAAAAAAACAAAACTGCTGCTTAACTAGTGTTTTTATGTTTATTCTAGGTACATTCAGTAAAGCAGCAGTTTACTGATCTTAAAGCTTGCTTAGGAAATATTAAGTCAGGCATTCTACGATGTGTGAAGGTGCTGATAATTCATTAAGAGCTTTAAAAATCAATAAAAGGATTTTAAAAATCAATTCTAAATGAAACAGCTATTCAGTGTAATGAAGCTAAAACAAGCGTTATATGTTCTCTCTTTGACGTATGTGCTGCAACAAGCGGAACCAGCTGTTAATTGTGTTTGTAGTAGTCCAGTGAATAACATTACAGTAGCCTAGTCATCAGAAAGAAAAGCACTCTATTCACTGTGGATTTGGTGAATTCTATTAACAGCACACCAGGAGTCTAGCTCTTGGGGAAAGTTCAGCTTAGGCAGGATTCCTGCCTAAGTTCCAGCTTCACCTAACACACACAACTGAGGCTCCCCGGGCGCTGTTAATAGCTGCCCGCTGCTTCATGTGTGCACGTGTGATGGGTTAAATGCAGAGGTTGCATTTTGTTGTGGTGCTTGAGTGTGTTCACAATCACAAATAGTCACTTTCACTCCACTACCGTTTTCTCTGATACCACAAGTTTAGAAAGTCAAATTGTACTATATGTCCAGATTCTGTTATCTGTGAAATCAGCTACTGTAAGGGGGCCTTACTGTTGACACAGACATTAATTTGTGCATGCACTGCTTATATGTTATCAACACAAAAGCTATGCCAACAGAAGATGCTCTAGAGCAGCTGCACATAAGCCTAAGGTCACCATGCCCAATGTCAGTCATCAGCTATAATGGTATAAAGCTGAGTTACAAAGTAGAAATGCTTTCTTTGAAGTGAAAGCTTAGTCCAATACCATTGGGAAAAGTTGGAGAGGTGTTTGTGATGCAGAACTGATTGTACTCATTATTGCTCTCTTAGATACATACAGTCAGATCCTCACAGCAATGTTAGAACAGCTACTATTCACATTTATATTTTATTCATTTGGCTGAATACTATAAAGCATTCACAGAAACCTAGAGGCTGTTACTACAGCAAAGTGGGAGCAAACCATGTTAATCCTTTTGATTTCGGAAGAAATGTTGGATAAACAGGTGTTTACAGACGTGTAGGAACAGAGTGTATGATTAATCCTGGGGCACCTGCACATGAAAGTGGACCTTAATGACAGTCAGTATTGTGTAAAGCATAAGAAAATGCTTAATTTTTAAGGAAAGTAGATGAAGTCTGTGTAAATATATAGAAGGTTAGGCATTTATAATGGCAAAAGCAATCTTCTCACCACTCCCTGTGTATTAGTGCAAACTGGTGTTATATTTATTTGTGCTTGCTTCTAAAAAGCAGAATTCTTTATATGAGTGATGCCACAAATGTTTTGAAAAAAATGTTGTCAGAAGCTTGTACTGATTGGTTAATTGGTTTATGATCAACAACTATGACTTTAAAGTGTCCTTGGGCAGGTTAGGTGTGCATTGTAACCTGCTAAGGTGGCATGTCCCTGTGAACAAGGGATCCACCATCATGAGACAGAATATCCAGGGTTACACTGAACTAAGATTAAAATGTACAAGTTACAAATTCTGTTTCGTGAGACAGACTCCTGCTTTAATTTAAGGAAGGTTTATCAGCCGGACTAGGTACTGAAATCTAAATACATTTTGTTTTTATTCCTATTTTCATTTTTCTAAATAGAAACAATAGATGAGACATATATTTGTGTAAAAAAAGAAAAACATGTAACACTCTGTTGCTCCTGGTAAGGTAGTTTGTCTGTGCTTTCTTGATAAGGATGCTAATGTCCTGAAAATGTGTAAAAACAAACACACAAACACACGCAGGCAGAGCGAGAGTGATTCCAGCTTCCTGCTGTTCACACAACCCCACGCGTGACGCAACAAATGACCATCATCGCCCACAGCCTCCCCAGCACATGACACACATGCCAAGTAGGAGTGGGGCGTGTGGGGGCTTCAGATCCTGCACGACTCACAGCCTACACACACACACACACACACACACACACACACTCACTGCTCACGTTTTAACTTGCTCATAGCACATGAGTAGTGTCGCAAAAGCATGTTTCCCCTTTGCTAATGTTTTTTATTTTAAAGGCTTTAAGCATCCCTGCTCACTCGCAGTATTACGATACATAGCAGCCTGTTCACATTCAGATGGTACTGCACCAAGAGAAGGCAGTGCCCTAAGCATGGCTGCTGTTTTGCCTTTACACTGAGAGAAGAAATTAAGCTTAGCTATATATGAGTATGTATGCATAAACATAAGCAAATTTTCCCTACAGTACCATAATCTGAGAGGATAGAGCACTCTCTCATAGCTTATGTAAGTAATGACACATATTATGTCATGAGATTTACTTTTACTAAGTTAAGTCTAAATGGCCTTGCTGTAGTTGTGGCTATTTTCAGCTTACTAAAAAAGGTCTTACCAAACATTGCAGTAAGCTCTAAAAGAAATGTGTCAAAAAAAACAGTTCCATTTTTTGCATCTGAGAAGTCTTGAGTGGGAAGTATTTTGAAGAGTATAATATGGAACTTTTGTGGGTATCGAAGTGGCCTTTTTGAGCATGATTCCTTGCGATCACAGTTATCTATGGCTCGGACTCCAGTAGAGCGTAACTGGCCTGGCTGTCTCTGGGTGGGTAGGAGGGTCTTCCTTCTACTTTCATCTATCAACACGGGTCTCTGTTAGCTGACGTAACAGGATTGGCAGTTAGTGTTCTACTACATGCGTTCTAAGCTGTCCAATGATGTGTAGGCAACAGTCTCAAAAGATGTAGTGGCTGATATTCAGTTTTGTAGGAGGCACGTGGCATTCACCCTCCCACCACTGGCTTTATTATGTGATAGGATAGACCTAAAATGTAGGTGGAAATTGGAAATAACTAAAGTGGGGAATTTGGCAAACATCCAAAAGTATAATGAAAAGTTCTATACCAAATAAAGATTTTCCCCAGAACTTTACATTCAATCCAAGAACCATTTAAGATTTTCTTTTTAAAAACCTTTTTTCCTTTTTATGTAGGCGTATGTAGTACTTTATAATAGTAGCAATCACATTGACCAGTAACAATGCAGTATAGAACAATCCAGAGGATAGAATTTGTTGTACATGTTTACCATCTGAGTAGTCATGGTACTACAGTCATGGTAAAGCATTAGCAAAAGCCTCTTTCAATTTGACAAGATTAAATGTGTTCTGGAAAGGAATACGTTATTGGTCTGATTTGTGCTCCCGGAGGGATACCACTTATGCAGACTGTAGCATACTTGCCAGACTGTTTGGACTGTTCTCATTTTTCACATCGCAGGGTGACAGGCTCAGGCTCCGAAATCTCTGAATGTTTGCTTTGATCTAATGGGCCTTTTAGCAGAGAAACTCATCTGGGCTGTGAGCCGACAGTCAAGAGCCACAAGCTATGCACTTAGAGTCCAGCCTGCTTTTAAGCTAGCATGCGTCCACCAGCTGTCCAACAGAAGTGTGAGAACTCTAAAGACAACCCCAGACATCCTCAGGGATAAAGAAACATAAATGTGGCCATAGAAGGCTTTTGATTCTGACCTTCCCATGTCCCCTGTCATGCTGTTTGATCAAACAAATGAAGGTGAGCACGGTCAGGTTTTTTGTGATATTTGACACATTAACAGACTGCTCAACGGGCGTTTCCACTCAGACTGGAGAACCTACAATTAGACAAGTGTGTTCATTTTATATGAACAGACCATACAAATGATTGCAATAGCATGCCAAATGTCCATGTTTACTAACAAGTAATGTTTTGTATATAGACATTGAATGGTTTGCTGGGGTTTTGGGAAGAAATGTTTGACATTGCTCAGTACTCAGTACAGTACTCTCAGTACTACACATCAAAACGTAATCAAAAGGTTCTTCAAAGTGGTGCCATGAAAAAAGCCCTTCCGCTTCCATAAAGAAACTCTTAGCTTACTGAATAACCTGTGCAGGGAGGAAGGATGTTGTAGGGAGAGGTTCAGGTAAAATTAGACAGCAAAAAACAAAAATCAGTGATGATAACTTATGTGAATCTTTATTTAACCGACAAGTTAATTTTCAGTAGTTTTAATGCTTAATTGTACTTTGTAAATATGCACAAATTTAGAATCTGATAGCTGCAACACACTCAAAAAAGGTGGGACAGAAGCAGGTTAACTATTTTGTTACACCACCCTTTTTTACACTTTTTAATCATTTTGGAACTGAGCAGATTAATTGTAGTAGATTTGCAATAGGACATTTTGTCCATTCTTGCTTGAAATTAGACTTCAGCTGCTTAATAGTCTGTGGTTGCTGTTGTCTGATTTTTCTTTTAATAAAGTGCCATACATTTTTTTTAGTACAATGTAGATCTGGCAGCAGGCCATTCCAGCACACACAGTCTGTGTCTACAAAGCCATGCTGTCATAGCCCATGCAGAATGGGGTCTTGTATTGGCCAGATGTGTCTCTCTAAAATCCTAATATATGCTTTAGAATAAAGTTCATGCAACTCACCCATGCCTTGGGGACTGATGCATTCTCATACCATCACAGATGCTGGCTTTTGCACCTTTCACTGTTAACAATCTAGATGTTGATGTAGGGCTCCCTCCTTGTGTTTCATTTCAATTTGTATTTTTTGATGCAGTGACATACTGTGTTAAGTGACATTGTTTTTTTTTTAGTACTTCTCAGTCTAGATGGCTATATTTGTCACAGTAGTTTGAAAGTTTCTTAAGCAGTGCCATGGTGCTGGTTAAAGTTCTTTTCATATCTAACTAATACTAGGCCAGAGTGAATAGAAAGCAAAACAAAAGATTGGTGCTATCTTCTGATACTCTGCCTGGGAGAGAATGAGAGAACTGATTTGTTATGAGTCATTTATTTCATTGTAATCCTGAGCAAGAATCAGCATCAAATCATATAACATGCTATTATGGAAGCAAGTTCAATCCTTTTCTTTTTTGTATTTTTATTTTTTTTTTGTCATCCATTGTTTTATCTGAACATACCAGACACAATCAGCATGGCAAAAAAGGAACGTATAAATAAACAAATAAAAAAGACTAAGTGTGGCTCGAGCGTTACAGCGTTCAATTGGTACCGCTGATTATGAGCACATTAGCGTAAAAAGATGAATGGTTTAGTCCCTTTAACTTCAGTTTTCTAGAGATGATGTGCTGATCGCCGGTATTGTGTCCGGGCATGCGCAGTAGCAAGAGAACCCGAGACGCTGCACGTTCGTTCTCTGGCGTTGTTTTCTTTTTCCTTATTTTCTTTTCACACCCGTATTCCGCAAAGTCCTACCCTAGCTGCGCTTGGATTGGCTAGTGGGTCTTAATCACAAGCGCCAATATACATTGACCATTGGAAAAGCCTCGCCGAGGAGGCCGGCTACTACTAGCCAATCCCGACTCAGCAGGCGGGGCTTGTCGAAATACGGGTGGGGGAAAATAACACGGCTCTCTTCGTAACCTCCATCCACTAC
Source organism: Arnoldichthys spilopterus (assembly GCA_037974385.1). Lineage (NCBI taxonomy): Eukaryota > Metazoa > Chordata > Actinopteri > Characiformes > Lepidarchidae > Arnoldichthys > Arnoldichthys spilopterus. The sequence goes on along the minus strand of JBBPDA010000021.1, from coordinate 9,905,463 downwards.
GGAGCTTGGAGCACCAACACCAGAACACGGCTTACAATGGGCAAATAATTCAGGATATCCATGAGGTAGGCGACTGTTTTCTCTGTAAATGTCATCTGATTTCTATCGGTTCATCTTATGGTCGCTGACAGCTTGTGGGGAAAAATGCTATGACTGATGGATAGGGAATGAGTAGGGCTTTTTAGACTGTCTGCCTGAATGGCATGCTGCAAAGTGTCGGTTAGCTTGCGGTTGTCGAGGGTAGAGGCAAAGAAACAGCCAGCCACGGTTAGTCGTCTATAAATCTTCAAGGGCAAAAGGCACAACCGCCAGGACGAAGGAACCTCAAACCTCAGCGGCACAGTGGTAGCGTAAGCCATATTTCCATCGCTCTGTTGTAGGCAGCTCCCCGAGGAAGCCCATCCATATTAATCGTAGTAAGCTTACATGTCAGGTCGTGACTGTAATCTCTCGCATGTCCAACACTGAGCTGAAATATCAGAGCTTACAAGCAGTCTAGTGTAGTCTGTGAATTTCTACAACTTCAGTAGCACCCCGTAAACAACTCGCCAGTGTCGTTTATTCGCGAGTTGTAGGTGGTGACCGTGAAAACGACACACGACTGCTCGTTAACGTGAGTTTGCTCTTACCTGCTTCATACTGTGTGGAGCATCCTAATTAACGCGCTGCACATGCATCTGTGGAGGGTTTCCTACCCGGATGTGCCCACGGAAGGTCGCAGCGTTTTAGATCCGCTGTGATTTTCTGCAGAGCCATTTTGCCATTCTATCTTTTTCAAAAGACTTAAACGCCTCATATGCAACGGCTTTGGCTTTAAACAAAAGCCAAACTCACAGAACTGAAATATTTTCACGAATCGCAACCTAGAGGCAGGGCTATTGCCAAAAACACCGGACCGCGTCTTACGTCTAATCACACAGATAATAGTAACACGCGTGAAAGAAGCCGTGTAAAAGCCATGTGTCAGGCAGAGTGTGTGGACTGGCGGTGTGAAATGTGCTAAATTCTGATAAAAATCGTTCTTCTACATTTTCGTCATTAATGTCTGCACGGAGTTTAGACTGTGAATGACGGTGCATTCAGTGCACGCCAGGCGTGGGTTGTCCGTGTTGTATTTCACGCTGAAAGGAAGACATCTGAATACGCCTCTGGCAGACGGCGTGATCAATGGCCACGGTGTGCACCGCTGTCCAAGGTGCTGAAGGAAAATGTCGAAGCGCTCAGTATATTAAATGGAGAGGCAGTCTTTCTCCTCACAGATATCAGCTTCCGCTGTGAAACACAAGGTGCCATTGCTAAGGCATCAGAAAAGAAGTGTTGCACATACCTGTGAGCCATAAAGATCTCTAAATGATTTAAATAAATCAGGAACATCATCTACAAGTGGTGCCAATTGCACTGCCAATTTATTAAGGACTGGTTGCCCAAGCAAATTCAGTCCAAGAGCAGATCCTTTTATACATAGATATATCTCCAAGAACCTTTGTTGGTGTATACATCTACAATCAGAAAAAGACTGGACAAATTTGACCTTCATGAGAGGCATATTAGGAAAACCTTTTTTTCTCCAGATAGAACATTAGAGCAGGATTAGGGTTTGTCAAAAACATACAGAAAAAACAGGACCTTTGGAATAATGTTCTCTGCACAGACATGTCAAAGATAGAGTTGTATGGCAAAGACCAAATACAGCTTTTTATTAGCAGAACACCATGCCAACTGTGAAACATGGTGTTAGAAATATTATGGTTTGGGGTAGCTTCAGGGACTTTGCAGCACACAGGCACTGATTCAGCTATTTATTCTGCATCACATTAAAGATTGCTTAAAAATAATAAGAGGCTGTCTGACCAGAAGTTGAAGTTGAAACTTTCAACAGGATAATGATCCTAAGCACACTAGCAATTCCACCAAGAAATGGCCCATAAAAAAAGAATTGCAGGGTTATGAAATGGCCTAGTCAAAAACAGATTTTAACACTGTTGCAATGTTTTGTTGGGATTTAAAAAGGGCAGTTCTTGCAAGAAAACTCCCAAACATCTTCAAACTGAATGCATTTTGGATGAAAAAGCAGTCAAAAACTTGGCAATCCAATGTCAGGCTGAATATATGGATGTAAATGTGTTGAATTCCCTTAAATCACAAAAATAATAGATTAAAAAAATAATAATCAATTATTTCTTAAAGTTAATCAGTGTTTACATGTTACAATAAACCCTTTCAAAAAAGTATGTTTTATTTGTATTTATTCTGATGAATTTGTTTTAATCAGATGTACTGCCCAGATAAATATCTTTACATGTCTGCAAAAATGAAAATAAAAAAATTTGCTTTTTTATTATAAACATCTTTTTGATTTTGTACAGATCTATCTTTGGTATCATTCTCATAGATATGCATTGTTGATTTTACAAGAGTCTAAAAGCACTTGTAGAATGGCAAATAAGTACAAAATAAAAACATGCAGTCATTTATCTTTGCTGTGCTTTCATTTTCACCGCTCTGGTTTTATTTATGAAAGTACATCCACAAAGAGCCAAAGTGGTGTTCTTAATGGGAAGTCATTTAGGGCTTGTAATTCTGCAAAAGGGCAGATTCCTGCAATTCCTTTTAACCTGATCATTTTCACAGTATTAGAATTAAGTGTCTTAAAAATATTCAGTGGCTTTTTCATTTAGTTTGAAATTATCACCCTTTGGGGAATACTAGTGGTTATTGAGTGGTTTAAAATTTTCTAACAAGTGTCTCACTCTCTCATAGTCTCTCCCCCCTTCTCTTAATCTTTTCTTCTCCATGTGTCTCCCAAGGGAATGTGGTGGCATATGTGAGGGCTACATACAAGTGGAGAGAAACCCTCCATTGGACTCCAAGGAAAGTGGAGCAGTTACTACACTGATGCCCTCACTTACTTTTAGGGCCCCTTGACAATGAGGCCCCATTCCAACCCCAGGCCTCCCCTTTAAGCAGAATATTGTGCCCTCCAGACATCATGTTCTCTTCCAACTTCCTGAGTGGGGGGAACCCCCTGAGTGCCATGTCTTCTGCAGTAAACAGGTTTGGTCTGTTTGGGGATGAGACTGATGAAAAGCAGCAGCAGCCAAGTTCTGTGAAGCAGAAAGGTGCTGAACATCAGGGGAATGGACAGCCGGCTTCACAAGGTGCTCCAAACCAAAGTAGGCAGCCACCAGGAGTGAGTTCTGGTAGTCCTCAACAGCAAGGAATGGGCAGGGCTGGACCTCATCAACCAGTGGCTGGTAGGGGCGGCCTTCAGAAACAAGGTGCTGGTAGGGGAGGACCTCAGCAACAAGGAGCAGGCAGAGGATTGCCTCCACAGCAGGGAGCGGGCCGGGGTGCACCTCAAGGACCTGCACCTCATCAAGCAGATAGAGCTGCCAGCTCTCAAATGGGGGCAAAATCACTCTGCCCAATCTGCAAAAACACAGAACTCAATATTAAATCCAAGGAACCATCCAACCATAACACCTGCACACAGTGTAAATCAGTGGTGTGCAGCATGTGCGGGTTCAGTCCTCCAGATGCAGCTGTAAGTAATCTGTTTTTCACTCATTTATCAAACTGCCATTTTCTCCTGGTGTAGTTCTGCAAAAATCCACATATGCATTAATGGTACTCATGCAGCAATGCAGTTACAGCTTTAAGTATTAACGTTTAATTCTAACTTGCTGTTGTATCCTTTTAACCACATGTGCTTTCAACCAGGAATATATCTGTAAATAATCAGTGCCTCAGTTTAAGTCTGCATATGAATCTGTAGACAAGTTTGACTTTCTGTTAAACCATGCCACAGCTGCACAGAGAAATGAAATGGCTGCATGACCGTGTAGCAGTTCCATGTTCATGTAGAGACAAGTTCTGGCTGTATAATTGCAGATTCTGATTCACATGCACATACTGTATAATTAGGTCTACAGTGGAGACAAATCTGAACTCGAATGATGGACCCTCAATCAAAGCAGATTTGGAAAGCTCAGTGACAAAATTAATTTGTTTGTGAATGTGAGTAAATGAAATGTGGATGCACATACAGATTTGTGGGGATAGAAAGTATATGTAGAGCAGCCTGCCACCCACCAGAACCTTGTCGACAGCTGTTGTTGAACTTGTCATGCAAGAGACATACCACTGCTCTATAACATTACAGATAACCTGTTAAATTGGTTTTTGATGGCCTTGAAATGTGAATGGTAGGCATGTAAAGCTGTTCAATAGCACTTTTTCCTCTACCAAAAAGTTTGTATTTAACACTTCCTATCTTTTTTTTTTACAACAGGATGCAGTTATGGACTATTTCCATATGATATATAGCATTCTGTTGTGTAGTATTTAGTGAGTTATAAGTCAAAGTTACCATCTACTCATGCATCTTTCAAAAAAGCCCATTCAGCATTGCTGACTCTGATCAATGTTAATAGAAAAAAATTCTAATAGAACCTACTGAGACAGAAATGCTGAGTCCTCAGAAGCATCCAGTGTGGTGATTCTCTGTAGAGAGATGGGTGTATGTGAGTAGCTTTCATTGAAGCCAGTGACATTACTTTTTCAGGATGGACTGCATTTTGCAGCACAAAATACAATTTTGCTTAGTTGAACCATTAAATTCAGGGGTACAGAGGTAAACAGCTCTACTCATGGGGGGCTGGAGACCTGAACAGATTGGTGATCTAATTCACAAAAAGGTTTAATTGATATGTTAAAGGAGAAAAAAATAGCCAGACTCTGGCTTTTATTGTCCTAAAGTTTATAAATGTACCCTTCACTCCCAGCCCATACAGTCCATCTCTAGAAACTAAAATGCAAAAACAACTAATTTTGAAGTTGTTGTTTTTATGATGTCACAAATACCAGTGCATTTACATATATCTGTCAGCTTAGTCTGCAGCAGCCACACTCATGCATGTTGAACAGACAAAGATAATTTTAGGCCAGTGCAAGGCAAATCACAGGGCAGGGAATCAAAACAGGGGTCACTGGTAAAATCAAGAAACATAAGAACAAGACTGAGATATAATTTTAAAAACTTGATCTATTGTAAGTAAATGTATAATTACATAGAAATGTGGTATTGAGATCTAGGTATCTGTACCTAGATCGAATTTTGTTTTTAATTTAGTTGTGATTTGTGTATTATTTTGCAGGCTAGGGAGTGGCTATGTCTCAACTGCCAGATGCAAAGAGCTCTTGGAGGAGCAGAACATCCTGGACCCCCCATGAAGAAACCACCATCCCAGCCCAGCAAAGAACCCTCACCATCTCATCCCCCTTTAATGGAAAGTCTTTCCCCAGCACAAAAGAAGGATATTCCACAGAATAAAGGGTTGACTCCATCTGCCAATCAGCAAGCTAAACCTTCAGAGCGTCAGAAAGCACCAGAACAGTTCAGTTTAACTGCAGTTAACCAAGGCAGTGCATCTGCACCTTCACAACAAAAACCATCCCTGCAGCATACAGCAAAAGGCAGCCCATCCACTACCAAGTCTGAACAACCCCCAAAGGCTGAACCCCCTGAGGAGCAATCTGGTTTCTTTGGTTTTGGTTTTGGTGGTGCTCGATCTCGATCACCATCTCCTCAGCCTGCTGTCTCTGCTGTTTCTGGAAGGGTTTTAGGTTTTGGCTCCTCGTTTCTCAGCTCAGCATCTAATCTGATATCATCAGCTGTTCAAGATGAGCCTTTAACAACACCTCCAACTTCTCGTAAAGGCTCAGCTGTTTCCCAAACCTCTGCCAGGGCCCTCACCACACCTCCTGCATCACGCAAAGGGTCGGAACCTGCTAAAGACTCTACCAAGCCTCAAAAACAAGAAGAGAAGAAACCAGAGGAACAGAAGCATGAAGAAACTCAGCCAACCAAAGCAGCTGTAGCCCAAACAAAGAATCAGCCAACCCCTTCTCAGCCTTCAAAAGTAAATCCAGTCAGCCCAAAATTCATTCCTAAAGCCTGCCCAATCTGCAAGGTGGACCTCAAGAAAGAGCCTCCCAACTACAATGCCTGCACTGAGTGCAAAAGCACTGTGTGTGATAAGTGTGGTTTTAACCCAACGCCTCATCAGTCAGAGGTAAGTTAAACAGACAGATTGCATTGTACATCTGTAAGTTCACATTACCATTTCTACAGTGACTTGTGTATCAGACCCGTTATAAGAAACTGCAGAGGGCATATTCTTTGCTTCAGTTAAATTTCAAATCCTGGGTGAATTTTCATTTTTTGAGATGCAGAGGAGAAAGTGAGGCTGAAAATCGCTATTGGGGATACAAAATATGCCTTGATTCTCAGTTATTTCTGTCTGTTGCATGCATAAAGATGTGTATTTATGAGCATATTATAAGCTTTTACACTGCATCAGAACAGCTAGCTTTGAAATCTAGGTGATGAAGAATAGGCTTTTATGTCAGCCTGCACCAGAAAACTTAATAATGTTGTCAATCAGGTTAACAATGACCTGACTATTGTAACTGCTGTCATAAATATGCCGTTTATATCTCGGCCCATACCTGCCGTAATGCTGACAGTATATTAATGACACTGTGGAAGGTTTTGGAATGCATCTGTAGTGCATATCAGAAACTCATTTGAACATAAAAATGATTTTTATGCCAGAATATTTGTCTGTCAGATTATTGTTAACAATTTTTCTTTATCAACATTTTTGGCCACTGATGACTGAAGTAGCCACAGTGTACATCTGTCTTTTCTGAATTTATAAAAATCTGGTCATTATTTTTAAAGTTCTTAACAGACATTAAAGAATGCAAGTTCACAAATTAGTTAAATAGATTTAGAGAAAATTTAAGTTTAATGGCTTGACAAATGGCAATTTGTATAAAATATGTTTACAGCAAAGCACCTTAAAGACTTATCGTAGAATGTTAAAATGGTGTTGTTTCACAAGTTATTTCACATATTGACACCACTGTTTATATTCTTCTTGGAATGAGTTTTAAAAAATGTAATTAAAGTCCTGTTTTATAGTATTATTTTAGCTTTTTAACCCTGCTTTTTCAACTTGGCTAGTAACTGAACTGTCATGTTGGTGCTATTTTTATAGATGTATCATTTTGTGGAGTCACTCTAGAGTTATTTTAACAAGGCACATTAAATTGAAAGGTTGTACATTACATTTGTTGGTTGTTGCTGCTGTTAAACATTTCAGGTTTTTTTGGTAGGCACTATAAAGTTAATTGGCTAATTCTCCCAGGGTTGATTTTACTTTTATTTTTATGTTCAAACCAGGCCTTGCTTTGATATTTCAGTGGTAAGATTCAGAGAAATATTTGCATTATAGGTCTGTACAGTTACACTTAAAAACTGGTTGTACACACCACATGCAAGTGTGTCACGTTTGAAGGCATTATGTCATGTACAGCAATCAGCCACAACATTAGAAACACTGATATGATTATCTTTCTAGAATAACACCTGACTATAGGGTGGGATATAGGCAGCAAGTGAACAATCAGTTTTTGAAAGTCGATGTGCTAAAAGCTGGAAAAATGGTTAAATGTAAGGATCTGAAGGAAGGGCCAAACTAATCCAATCTATGAATCTGTTTCAGTCCATGCCTGATGGGGCAGAGCTGTTTTAGTTATACAAATTATGTGTTTATATGTACACATAATTTTGGACAGGTGGATGATTGGTGTATATCTGTGCTTGAACGATTTGACAGATGGAATTGTTTTTTTTTTTAAACAAACTCCCCCCTTCTTTAAATCCACTGAGGTGGCACTATTGAAGACACTGGGGCCACTGCTCCCTACAACATATGTGAAATTCTATGTGGGTCAAATGTTAAAGAAACATGAGAAGCTTTCTCTGTTGTGCTGGCCAAGCTCTCAGTCAGTGTACTGCTGTCAAACCCACAGAAGCGGAAACAACTAGCTGAGCCCCCAAGGTCATGATGTTACTAAGTAGGCTTGAGTGTTTCCTGTAAAAAAATATTTAAATAAATAATCTTTGGTTCTCTTCTAAATAGAAATATTTCACCAAAGCATTGTTTTAATATGTATTTATTTGTATAACACATATTTTATATAATGCCTGCTTGAAAGTATGAAATCCATTATTCTAGTAATACAATCATGTGTCAGGGTGAACTTATGTAATTGTTAAAAATATTTTGGTCTACAAACATTTTAGAAAAAATGCTGAAATAGTTTGGAATAATATCATATTGGAACCAGTCTGGGTTCTCCAAAGAAACTTATAAAATTGGGTTTTTGAAAAAAGAACTTATGAATGATTTTTAGGGAGCCAAATGTAGTTTAATTTTATGGCATTCTTTTAGTTATTTTTGATGGTAGTAGAAATCTCTAATGAATTATCAAGGAAAGAGTATAACTAATAATTATTTGATTAAAATAGCATGCATAATATTAAGAAACTTTAATGCATATATTAATTATAATGAATGTGATCCTAATAAAAGTGACAACTTGACATTGCGATCTGTGTTTATCTCCATATGCCTGTTGTTGCTGTTGTTAATAATAATAATAATAATAATAATAATAATGATTTTTATTAAAACTGAAAGTGTGTGCAGTAGTAATAATAAATGTTTACATATGAGTAAGGGCAGTGTCACATGCTTGGCACTAATGCACAATGTGAAGATAGAGACACCACAGGGGAGACCCCAGCACCTACAGAGTCATCATCTGGCAGATTAGAGCATGTTGGGCTGGACCTTAACTGGCCGTTTCATATTTAAGGGCGTCTAGAGCACAAAAGAGTTGACACTTGATGCTGTAATTGAATTCTCATTCTCTGGGTGCAGCTTGGCAAAGGACACTTCAAGGCTATTTGATCACATGTGAAGACACAGATGATCAGTGGGGTCATGGCAGGCAGAGAATCAGTTAGTAGCCCAATAAAATCAATTCAATACAAGGGTTTTATGTAAGAGATCAAACCCACGTGATGCTCATTACTCACATATAGCTGTGGAAGCCAATAAAAATATTCAGTGATTGGCATATATATGTCACCTTTATCGAATACTGCTTCTACACATTTGGTCTTTCGAGAACAGCATTCCATAATTAAATGCGTTGGAGTAATGGTAGTGAAAGCAGCCAGGAGCATAGTGATAAAGTATTTTGCTAGTAAGGAATGTTTGTACTTGATTTTGTACAAAATCATTTTTAACGCTTCATGTATCTTGCCATTTTAAAGATATACTTTTTTTTTCAATTGAGGCATAAACTAAAACACTGGGCATCTCTCCTTTTTCATAACACCCTATAAAAAGTCTGCAAGCATTGCTGCCAGCTTTTTTAAGGTGGCTTAGCTGTTCTCTTGGGACATAGCATAATGATAAAAAACATTGAGTCACACTGAGGAAATAATTTAAAGCTTGGCTCTAAAGTGGGTTAATCAATATTACTGGTTGGGTGCAGCTACAGAAAACCTTAGTGTAGGTCAATTGGAGATTTCCTTCCAAAGGTCCATTGCAATCACTACACTACACTCTCAGGATTTAACAGTCAGTGGGACAGTACTCTTCACATCCCTGGGGTGGTACTCTTGTATATTTTTATTCAGGAAAAGTAAAATAGTCTAACTTAACCCTTTCCCTTGGGAAAGTGTACCTTTAAACCGCAAAGGTACCCTGTTTGACCTTAAGACCATTGCTGTACCAGATTGATAATTTAAATTAACTGCACCTTGGTGAACCAAACTAGTAGCCTTTTTCTGCCAGTGTATGTGTTTACAAATACAAATTTGTGTTCCCAAGTTAATATGCTTTACTGAGTAAGATCATAGGTATGTTTAATGTTAGTTTTGTTGAATCTTCCCAACAACAGTGCTTGTTTAATTAAGTCTGTGAACCACATAGTTTTAGAATATAGATGTCTCAATCAAACAGTACAAATCCTGAAATATGTAATTTAGTACGAACACCACCAAAGAGAGAAGCTGAGTGCCATGTTTGAGCTTCACAAAACATCTGGATTCATTTGACTGTATAATGTAGTAAGGTGAGTCTGTCTGATTCTCACAGCCCCATGAAAAGTGAGAACAGAAAATTCCACCATGTCATATGTTTAACATAAGGATGCACTGTTATTTTGGGACGATCCCAATGTCCAGTATTTGAAATTGGGTCTTAATTGGATTAACACAACATAACATTTATTTCTATATTATTATAATGTGTTAAAATTAATAAAAGGCAGATATTTTACTGCAGTAGTCCAGCGTTATCGAAATAATATTTTTTTTCTAGAGTATAATTCTCATTTCTGTAAACCTGGGACATTTTGTATAATGCAATAAAAATAAGAGTTTGTGATTTGTGAAATGTCTTGAACCTGACAAAAGTATAAAGAAATGTCACCAACTTGAAGGTACTTTGTAAATACAATTAAATTTAAAATTACATATATGCCACACATGTAACACAGTGGTACACATGCCTTTGTCCCAACATCACCTTACACTTTTATTGTTTGGGAACTAACTACTACTAGTTGTTGCAGTTTTGCAAGTAGACTTTTTGCCCATTCTGGCTTGATACTAGACTTTAGCTGCTCTAAAGTCTGTGGTCGCTGTTTTCTAAATCTCCCTCTGCTCTGGACTAATGGCAGTCATGCACACACACTCTGTATCTTTACAAGGCATGCTGTTGTAGTGTGTGCAGAATGAAGCCAGGCACTGTCTTCTTAAATAATCATGGACTTCCTGGGATAAGATGTTGCCTTAATAACAGAATATTTCTCTCTAAGATCCCATTATATGCTTCCATGTCATTGGTAACTTTAAACATATGCAAGTCATTCATGCTGCGGGCACTGAAGCACTTGGTTAGGACACTGCCTTTGCGACCTGAAGGTCTCAGGTTCGAGTCCTGGCCCAGGCACTACTGAGGTACCCTTAAGCAAGGTACCGTCCCACTACACTGCTCCCCGGGCGCTGTTGGTAGCTGCCCGCTG
>JBBPDA010000021.1:9864601-9882048 GCA_037974385.1 Arnoldichthys spilopterus | reverse complement strand
TTTATTATTACTATTATTATTAGCAGTAGAGGTAGTAGTAGTAGTAGTAGTAGTAGTAGTAGTAGTAGTAGTAGTAGGAGAAGGAGCAGAAGTAGTATTTTATAATAATATAAATTTAAATGTTGTATTGCATGACTATGCTAAATATTGTTTTCAGGGTCATGTGTATATTGTAATGCATTGCACTGTGTTTTCATTTTCTAGGTAGTGCTCTAGACTACAATACATTTTTACTGCTCTTGAGATGTTTCACTACCATTTGTTCTTTGTGTCCTATAGGTAAAGGAGTGGCTATGCTTGGACTGCCAGATGCAGAAAGCGCAAGGAAACCATCCTGATCAGCCTCAACCAGAGGGGAACAAAGTACCCCTACCAGTACTAGAGAAGGAGACTTCAACTTCAAATCCTGCAAAAAAAGCAAGTCTCTCAGAAGGAACCACAGAGAAAGATCAGAAATGTGCTACAACTGAAAATCCTAATGACAAGCTGATTTCAGCAGAACCCCAGAAACCCACTACTGCTCTTGGAGCACAGCAGCCCTCTGTTGCTGAATCTGTTCCACCACAAAAACCTCCCGAAGAGCAGTCTGGCTTCTTTGGTTTTGGTTTAGGTGGTGCACGATCTCAGTCACCATCTTCACAATCTGCTGCTTCTGCTGTTTCTGGGAAGGTTATGGGCTTTGGCTCGTCCTTTTTTAGCTCTGCATCTAATCTCATCTCCTCAGCTGTTCAAGACGAACCTTCTACAACACCTCCAACATCCCGTAAGGGTTCTACAATTTCTCAGAGTTCTGTAAAAAAAGTCCCAACATCACCTTCTTCTCGAAAGGAATCTGTAGAACAGAAGCGAGAGGACAAGAAAGAATTAGAAAATAAACTTGAAGGCCAGGTGGCAAAAACTCCTGTTGCTCTTGTGAAGAAGGATGCACCTCTCTTTGAGACTACAAAATCTTGTCCACTTTGCATGGTGGACCTCAAGACAGATCCACCCAACTTCAACACCTGTACTGAATGTAACGATATTGTGTGTAACCTTTGTGGATTCAGCCCTATTCCACAACAAACTAAGGTAAGAGACAATATTTAACACAAACCACTGGGTAGTGCTATACATGTTTTATACACTAAAACAAGTCCATTTTATGTGCTGTTCAACATATACTCAACAAAATGGACCTAAATTGTACATCTCTGTAAGCCTGAACACTTGAAGAGCTTATATTGTAACTTATATCATTTTTTGATAAATGGTCATGGTTCAAAAAACACATTTTAAACTAGTCTTGAAGTTTTCTTTCAACTATCTTCGAACTGGGCTTGAAGATATTAAAAAAAAACTCACTTGGCACAATTCATCTATACGTATAGAGACCAGATTTGATATAGATATAAACAATAACACCCTGATGAAGCATGCCAACTTTGACCTAAATCCATCCTCATAGAGTGCTAAAGTTTGTGATTATATTCACATTTGAAATTTAAAAAAATATCACATTGGGCAGAACTTTAATATTTTTTCAGATAAATGTTTTTGAACCTCTAAACAATATAATCACCAGATGAAAATATAAAAGCGGAGCATGCCAAACTACATGTATTCTGCTGATCTTAAAATTTTGGTGCAACTGCAGTACTAGGGGGGCACTATAACATGCAAGAGCACATTAGCAATAAATGTTTTTTTTCAGTTGACGTACAATCTTACATGCTTCGGTGGCAAACTCTCATGGATCAGATTATGTGAGACTGACACATTACCCATCAAAATCACAATTGTCATTTCCCAGTCAGCTTTTTCAGGTATATGACAGTCATGGAATTGGCCAGTCACCACTACACATTTATTTTCTTATATGAGATTATAGCACTACAGGTAAATTAAAGTTATGTTAAAGATATGGCAAAAACAAAACGCAGAACTGCATTTTTATAAATACACAATATGCATCAGGATACGGATACATTTTTCTGTCTATAAAACAGACCAGCATGCAATAATTAAAATTATTATGAAAAACAAATATTAGTGTTACACTAAATCCACAATGCCAAATTATGCTCTCTTTGCAATGAAACATGCAGTTGGTCATTAAAGCATATTGTGACATAATGCAGTTTACCACAATACTAATAAAAGTTGTCTTATTGCCCACCTCTAAATAAATATATGTTAATCAACTTATACTCAAACACGTGTCAGTATTTTTACTAGTACTCTCTTTCATGGTTCTACAGGTAAAGGAGTGGTTGTGTTTGAACTGTCAGATGAAGAGAGCACCAAGACCTCCTCCTGCTCAGCCTCAAGCTCATGCTAACGAAGTACCACTTCCAGAATCACAACAGAAGGAGGCTCCAACTCTGGATGTTCCACGGGAGAAGCTTTCAGTAGATGCCATGATAAAAGATCAGAAATCAGCTGCAGCTGGGAAACCAGAGGGAAAACTTGTTCATTTGGAGTCTCAGAAACCCATACTTCCTCCGACACATCAGCATTCTGCAGATGGTCAGAAAGCACCAGAACAGTCGATATCAACCACAACAAAACAAGCCAGTGCTCCTGCAACTGCACCTTCACAAGAAAAGCCAACCCAGCAGCAGACAGCAAGACAAGGCCCATCCCCTGCCAAGCCTGAACCATCACTAAAGGCTGAACCTCCAAAAGAGGGATCAGGTTTCTTTGGTTTTGGTGGTGCACGATCTCGGTCACCATCTCCACAGACTGCTGTTTCTGCTGTTTCTGGAAAGGTTTTGGGTTTCGGCTCCTCTTTTCTTAGCTCTGCATCTAATTTGATCTCCTCCACTGTTCAGGATGAACCATCCACTACACCACCAACCTCTCGTAAGGGTTCTGCAGTATCTCAGAGTTCTGTAAAAAATGTCCCAACACCACCTGCCTCCCGTAAGGGATCTGTAGCAAAGAAACAAGAAGAAAAGAAAGAAGCCGAAAATAAATCAGAAGGCCAACTGGCAAAGACACCAGTATCTCTTGTAAAAAAGGATGAGCCTCTGCCAGAGCCTCTTGGAGTTTGTCCCCTCTGCAAGGTTCAGCTTAAAAAGGATCCACCTAATTATAACACCTGTACTGAATGCCAGAGCACTGTGTGTAACCTTTGTGGATTCAGCCCTATGCCTCAACAAACTGAGGTAAGAATAACCATATTACACACAAATGTCTTGACTGTTACTGTCCCTTGTGAGAGAAACCCCAATTTATTTGAGCTTGTTTTTGTCTTTGCTCCCACATAGTTTACCCAGCTGAGACACTGCTTCTAAATGAGTTGATTGCTTTCTATGTCTAAATATCTGTCTGAAACAGTTGTGCACTCATTGAGTGAAAACATTTTCAGGGTTTCACTCTTCTGTCAGTATAAACAATAGTCTATCTAGACTAACTATAGATCTACATTGTCTCAGATGGCCTGTTTGTGCTTATCACTGAGTGTATGGAGTTGTTGACAATGCTATGTGGGTTACGTTGTTGACCGTATAACAATTCAGATGGCTTCACATACTTGGAATTCCTTGGAAAGTCTGTTGGAGTTGACTCAAATAGTGATCTACTATGTGAAATCAAGGCTGTTAGCTGTCTGTGATTTACCCAAAGCTAAATAGTGTAAAATGTGTTAAATGTTATTAGGGTATCTGGGTTTCATTTTCTCATGGGTGTTTAAACTTTTGCACATGATTGTGAGCTAATCTTTAATTAACTTATCACCAGTGTGTTCTTAATATTTTACAAAGCATGTTAAAATTGCAGTATAGTATTTTGTCCTTATGATGTATCTCTAATGTAAGCCACTTGTTGCCTAACTTTTATGGGTAGTATGCAATGTTTGTGTCGTTTTATGTAAATATCTATTAACCAGTACAAGTGCAGTATGCAGTAATATAAAAATTACACTTCAGCAGATTATGGCTACTGTTATCATATAGCATTATGTTTGCATTCACTCCAGCAATTACAGTGAAAACTGAGCTAAGCTAATGCTTTACTTAGTGGTATAGACTGTTCTAGTGCCTGTAACTGCTTCACCATTCTGTAGGCACCAAAATGTAACTGCTGCAACATATAAACTGGAACACCCAAATCAAATAAAAAGCTGACTTTGGTTTTGCAACTTACAGCACGTTTGATTGATTTTACTTCCATAACATGTCTCATAATCAGTGTTTCTCCTCCATTATGTAGGTGTTGCTACACACTGTTAAGCTACATCTCTTTACTTAAGAAAATCAGCAGTTTTGTGTGATGCCTCCGGTGAAACCGAACACACTAAAACAGGAAGCTATATGGCCACTTTGGCCACTTTTTGGGCTTATGCATTATTTTGACACTGGTGGACCCAGTTGACAAACCAAAACCACACACCGCTTAACAAAAAAATAATAATTCACACATACCAGTCAAATACCATATACTGTGGATTATGTCAAAGTAATATGATGGTATGAGAAAAATTATACCACCCAAGTCTGCTTTTATCTGCAGATGTGCTTTCATTCTTTTATTTATTTTCATTTTTTCATCAAATGAATTCCATATAGTTTTTTTTAATTGACATTTTCTTTTCTATTTAATTAGATATTTGCAGAGTCAGTTTTAAAATTTTTGTAATCTTGCTGATACTGAGCTTAAGTTTACACATGTACTACTTGATATTGTCTGTGTATTTTTACCAATACTGTCTCTCATGGTTCTACAGGTAAAGGAGTGGTTGTGCTTGAACTGTCAGATGAAGAGAGCACCAGGACCTCCTCCTGCTCAGCCTCAAGCACAAGCTAACAAAGTACCACCTCCAGCATCAACACAGAAGAAAGAGGTTTTAGCTCCAAGTGTTTTGCAGAAGAAACCAGGTCTTCCAGATGATGCAACAGTGAAAGGTCAGAAATCAGCTACAGCTGGGAAAACAGAAGACAAACCTATTACAATGGGATGTCAGAAATCCACTGCTGCTCCCACAACACAACAGCGTTCTGCAGAAAGTCAGAAAGTACCGGAACAGCCCATTTCATCTGCAGCAGAAAAAGAAAAGCTATCCCAGCAGCAGACAGCAAAACATGTCCCCTCTCCTGCCAAGCCTGAACCATCACCAAAGACTGAACCTTCAAAAGAGGGATCAGGTTTCTTTGGTTTTGGTGGTGCACGATCTCGGTCACCATCTCCACAGACTGCTGTTTCTGCTGTTTCTGGAAAGGTTTTGGGTTTCGGCTCCTCTTTTCTTAGCTCTGCATCTAATTTGATCTCCTCCACTGTTCAGGATGAACCATCCACCACACCACCAACCTCTCGCAAGGGTTCTGCAGTATCTCAGAGTTCTGTAAAAAATGTTCCAACACCACCTGCTTCCCGCAAGGGTTCTGTAGCACAGAAACAAGAAGAAAAGAAAGAAGCTGAAAATAAATCAGAAGGCCAACTGGCAAAGACACCAGTATCTCTTGTAAAAAAGGATGAGGCTCTCTCAGAGCCTCTTGGAGTTTGTCCCCTCTGCAAGGTTCAGTTTAAGAAGGATCCACCTAATTATAACACCTGTACTGAATGCCAAAGCACTGTGTGTAACCTTTGTGGATTCAGCCCTATGCTTCAACAAACTGAGGTAAGATTAACCATATTACACATAAATGTCTTGACTGTTACTGTCTCCTGTGAGATAAACTTCAATTTATTTGAGCTTGTTTTTGTCTCTGCTCCCGACTAGTTTACCCAGCTCAGGCACTGGTACTAAAGTCTAGAATTGTGCTAATTATGTTTTCTATGTCTAAATATCCATAATGACTAAAACAGTTGTGCTCTCATTGAGTGGAATCATTTTTGAGGTTTCATTCCTCTGACAGTAAAAGCAGCAATCTATCTAAATTAACAATAGATCCCCAAAACCCCATTTCCAGAAATGCTAAACATTTTTATAAGATGCAATAAAAACAAGTATGTATGATTTGTTAACTCTCTTGAACTTGTTTTTCATTGTTATAATTTAACTGATAAAAATTCTAAGAAAAGATGTCCAGTGTTTTCACTGATCAGTTTAAATGCATTTTGTAAATATAAAGGAATTTAGAATTTGATGCCTGCAACACACTCAAAAAAAAGCTGGGAGCAGAGGCATATTTACCACTGTGTTACTTCACCTTTGCTTTAAATAATACTATTTCATTATTTGGGAACTGAGAAGACTAACTGTTGCAGTTCTGCAAGGGGAATGTTTGCCCATTGTCACGATTTTGAAGGTTTTGTAGGCAACATGAGTAGGCAGGACTTACACACGGATTTATTAACGATACTCAACTCAGGAACAAGACTGGGCACACACGATAATCACAACAGCAACAAAGGCTGACGACCGGAAGAGTGACACACGGGGACATTTAAAGGAACACATAACTATCCACAGCTGAGGATGTACACGACTCACCTGTGGAGGGCGGGGCTAGGACTAGGACACGACACATGGATTTCCTTACACTCATTATTGCTTTAGTTTGAGAAATCAGCTGCTCAGCAGTCTGTGATGGCCTTTGTCTGATTTTCGTCTTCGAAAAACGTTATCCATTTTTAACAGAAAAGGGATGTTGGATAGCTGACAGGCCAGTCAAGCAAACACATTTGGTGTCCATGAAGCCATGCTGTTGTAGTGCATGCAGTATTAGGCCTGGCATTGTTTTGTTGAAATAACCAAGGAATTGCTGGAAAAGGACACCTCCTTTATGTAAGAATCTCCAAAATCTGAAAATACCCCCCTCCCATACATTTACAATACATTTAGGTGATAACAATTTGGATGGTTTATTTTATCCTTGACACAGAGAGCTTGATGTTCATTTTTCCCAAAAACAAGCTGAAAGTTGGAATTACCTGTCTACAGCACACATTTCCACTGTCTTTTGGTCCATCTGATATGAGCTTGGGTCCAGAGAACTCAGTGTTGTTTCTGAATTGTTTCTTTAGTCATGTAGTTATAGATAATGTTAAAAGACAATGGTTTTCTAAAGTCCGTCTGAGCTCATGTCACTATATTTATCACAGCAGCATGACTGTTTATCATGCAGGGCCCTCTGAGGGCTTAAAGGTTTCCATCCTTGTCCTACAGGGACTGAGATTTCTCTGGATTCTTTAAACATTTTCACAACATTATGAACTGTAGATGGTGAAAGACCTCAGTTCTTTTTAATTTTGTGCTGAGAAATGGTTTTATTTTAACTGACTGACAATTCTCTCATGAAGTTTGGCACAAAGTGGTGAGCCACAACCAATCTTTGCTTGCAGAGACTGAGCCTTTGGTGAATTCTCCTTTTATACCTAGTCATGTTCCCCACACCTGTTTCCAGCTCACCTGCTTATTGTGAAATGTTTCAGAAGGTGTAACTTGCATATTCTATATAATCTTTTCACTCTTATTTTGCTCCAACCCAACTATTTTAAGTGTGTGGCAGATGTCAAATTCTAAATTTGTTTATATTTGCAAAATATATTAATTTTGATCAGTAAAATCAGTTGAAATATTTCCAAACCTTTCCATATAAAGGATTTAACATACATGCTAGCTTTCGAAGTCTGGTGCAATTGTGGACTCAAGTAGTGATCTGTAGTTGGCTGTGATTAACCCATAGATAAAGAGTGAAAAATGTTTCACTGAATCTGTGTTTGCAAGACTGGTATCATTGAATGTTGCAATATACAAATTACGTTATGTACTAAGTGGTCTGACTATCCTTGCCTCTCTTAGACTCTGATGAGTATTATGTAAGGATTTTGACTACACATTGGAAAATAATAATAACTAAATGCAGGCTGTGCAAAACTTATGGCACATTTTATAATTTAGGTCTGATTGTTTCCTGTATGTTAACTCAGCAGGGGAATAGAAACTATGCACTAAAATTAGCAGAAAATGCCATATTTAGGTTTGTTTCCTGTAAAGGATGTTTCTTCTTACTTTTATCTTAGTAGATCAACAGAAGGTTTCATTTGACCAGGGGTGTTCAAAATAGTCAGATATGACTGTAAGCTTATCTTTTGGGCCACAATCGAGTGTTTACCAATGTGTTCTTAATATTTTTCAAAGCATATAAAAATTGCAGTATGGTATTTTGTCCATATTATGTATCTTTAATGTAAATAGACACTCATTGCCTAACTTTTATGGGTAGTATGCAATTTGTGTGTATTTGTTATGTTAAAATCCATTAACAAGTGCAATATTTAGTAATATGAAATTATGTGTACAGTAGAATATGGATACCTTTATTATGTAGCATTATGTTTGTACTCACTCCAGCCATTATTGTGAAAATTCTGACTGTTGCAGTGAAATTGTAACCAAGCTTGGACAGTATACTCATATTTAGAAATACCAATGGTATGACCTTTCATACTGCCCTTCTACAACCACTGTTCATCAGAATTGTCATTGTTTTGACATTGTTGGCATAAAAAAAATTATACCACTCAAGTCTGCTTATTATTACAGGTGTGCTTTCATTCATTTATTTATTTATTTACATTTTTTCGTAAATTTAAAAAAATATAATCCCTTATAGTTTTCAGTAAATTTTTCCTCTGTTAACATTTTTTGACCTTATTCTCTTATATTAATGCAAATGTTTGCAGAGTCAGTTTTACAATTTTTGTAAGCTTGCTGATACTGAGCTCACGTTTACACATTTTAAGTTTACACAACTTGGTATTTTTACCAATACTGTCTTTCATGGTTCTACAGGTAAAGGAGTGGTTGTGCTTGAACTGTCAGATGAAGAGAGCACCAGGACCTCCTCCTGCTCAGCCTCAAGCTCATGCTAACAAAGTACCACCTCCAGCATCACCACAGAAGAAAGAGGTTCTAGCTCCAGGTGTTTTGCAGAAGAAACCAGGTCTTCCAGATGATGCTACCGTGAATGATCAGAAATCAGAAGCACAAACAGAAGACAAATCTATTACAGTGGAATCTCAGAAATCCACTGCTGCTCCCACAACACAACAGCGTTCTGTACTAGAACAGCCAATTTCATCTGCAACAAAACAAGCCAGTGCTTCTACAGTGGTACCTTCACAAGAAAAGCCATCCCAGCAGCAGACAGCAAAACAAGGCCCATCCCCTGCCAAGCCTGAACCATCACCAAAGGCTGAGCCTCCAAAAGAGGGATCAGGTTTCTTTGGTTTTGGTGGTGCACGATCTCGGTCACCATCTCCACAGACTGCTGTTTCTGCTGTTTCTGGAAAGGTTTTGGGTTTCGGCTCCTCTTTTCTTAGCTCTGCATCTAATTTGATCTCCTCCACTGTTCAGGATGAACCATCCACCACACCACCAACCTCTCGCAAGGGTTCTGTAGCACAGAAACAAGAGGAAAAGAAAGAAGCTGAAAATAAATCAGAAGGCCAACTGGCAAAGACACCAATATCTCTTGTAAAAAAGGATGAGCCTCTCCCAGAGCCTCTTGGAGTTTGTCCCCTCTGCAAGGTTCAGCTTAAGAAGAAGGATCCACCTAATTATAACACCTGTACTGAATGCCAGAGCACTGTGTGTAACCTTTGTGGATTCAGCCCTATGCCTCAACAAACTGAAGTAAGATTAACCATATATAACAGATTATCTCACTGTAACTGCTTTACCTATGAAAGACACATTGGTATAGATTACTGACTATTATGGAATATAATTTTATATAATATTTATTTAATAATTTTTGTTTTGTGGTTTATAGGTGATGGAGTGGCTTTGTTTGAATTGTCAGTTAAAGCGAGCAGCAGTTCCTCCCCCTGCACAGCCTCAGCAAGAAACTAACAAAATACCTCTTTTAGCATCACCACAGAAGAAAGAGGCTTCTCCTGCTGGCAAACAAGAGATAAAGCCTAGTAAAATTGATAACAAGATGCCCATTTCTACTCCAACAACACAGCAGACACCTACTGCTGAATCTACTGTCCTACCAAAAGCTGAAACTTCAAAGGAAGATTCAGGTTTCTTTGGTCTTGGTTTTGGTGGTTCATATTCTCGTCCTTCATCTCCTCAGCCTGCTGCTTCTGTTGTTTCTGGGAAGGTTTTAGGTTTTGGGTCCTCTATCTTTAGCACAGCATCTAATCTTATCTCTTCAGCTGTTCATGATGAATCTTCTACAACACCACCAACACCTCGTAAGGGTTCTACAGCATCTATGACAGTGACACCCACGTCTCCTGCTTCTCGGAAAGGATCTGTAGTGCCTGACAAGATTCAAGAACGTGCAGAAGCAAAAACGTCAATAGCAGAGGCAATGCCTCCAGCTGCAAAGAAACAGCATGAGAACAAACTAGGTGAAAAGGCAGCAGAAGAATCTATAAAAATGGTGGCATCTTCTAAAGCACAGCATGCAGCCTGTCCACTCTGTAAGCAGGAGCTTAATGTGGGTTCAGATGAAGTACCCAATTACAATACATGTACAGACTGCAAGAACACTGTGTGTAACCAATGTGGATTTAATCCTGTTCCTGATCAGACTGAGGTAAGATATTTGACAAATTGCATTTTTAGTATGTGCTATTATGTTTTGGGATGCTGAATCAACTGAGAAGTACTGTTTACACAAAATATATGTTGAATTATTTTTAAAGATGTATATTTTTCAATCTTCTAGTTTTAGAATGAGCTTAATCTGTGATTTGGTTACAGGTTTATGAGTGGCTTTGCCTAAATTGTCAAACACAAAGAGCATTAAAGGGAATGGAACCTTCAGTTACAAAGCCACAAACAGAACCAGGCATTGTCTTCAGCTCAACACCTGCCAGAACTGTAACACCCAAAACAGAAACTGATGTTGGTGTATCCAGTATTAAGGAGCTACCTCAGGTTCAGGCACTTCACAAAGATGTATCTGTCGCAGCTAGCCCAGATAAACATAAAGCCCAGATTACACCACCTTTCCAAAAAGAGAACATTTTGATTACAGAAACAATCAAAGTAGAAGAGGCTGTACCGGAGAATAAAAAAAGAGCTGAGAAGAAAGAAACTGAGATTCTGCCATCTACTACTAAAGAAGAAATTTCAGTACAGAGTCTTTCTTCTGAAACAATGCCTGTAATGGAGGATCAAAAGGCTGCAGATGCTCAGAAACCTAAAACTGAAATGGACACTGTGGTTCATCCAACAGATAATAGGGACGAAATGGGCAGAGTACTTGAAAAGCCTGAGAAATTGAAAGCCAAGTCTTCAACACAGGATCCAGAACCCTCAAAGCAGGAGTCAGGCTTCTTTGGTTTTGGGTTTGGAAGTACTAAATCTCAGCCTGCATCATCCAAACCTTCTGAGACAAGCACTGGGAAGCTCTTTGGCCTTGGTGGTTTGACGGAGACACCCTCTGCTGTTTCTGGGAAGGTTCTAGGTTTTGGGTCCTCTATCTTTAGCTCAGCATCGAATCTGATATCATCAGCTGTTCAGGATGAGTCTTCTACAACACCACCAAGTTCTCGTAAGGGTTCTTCAGTTTCTCAGGCATCTATTAAAACTCCCACCCCACCTGCTTCTCGCAAAGGTTCTGCAGTTTCCCAAAGCTCTATCAAAACTCCCACCCCACCTGCTTCTCGCAAGGGTTCTGCAGCTTCCCAGGTGTCTCAAAAAATGCCTCCTACTGAAGATACAAAAAAACCTGGTGCACATATATTAGATGACAAGAAAACAGATCAGAAGTCAGAAGTCAAGAAAGATGGGACACGAGAACCAGCCAAAGCATCTGCATCTCTTCAGCAAGCTCCTAAACTTGTCCAGTCCAGCTGTCCAATTTGCAAAGTGGAGCTAAACATGGGCTCCACAGACCCACCAAATTTCAACATCTGTACGGAGTGCAAGAATAATGTATGTGGTCAGTGTGGATTTGATCCCATGCCTCATCAGACTAAGGTGAGAAATAACCCCTTCCTTATCCCCACACATCACATATATACCTAACCTTTAAGAAATTAGGAATTGCCAGAATGATGATTGTACTGTTTAATCAGCACAAGTCAGTTCAGTCTAAGCCCCCCAAACAGAATGCACCCACATAAACCCTTTTTTTCAGTCTTTGTCCTTGTGTACTTCAATTGCACTTTATCCTAGCTTCTGAACTAGTCAGGTGCACTTAGATTACTCAAGTACCTAGACAGAAAGATGCTATACTTAAACATTGTAATGGTTACTATCTATTCAATATAAGCAAGCACAAATAAATTAACTGAAGGTCACACCAAACTCTCACTTCCACTTTTTAGGATTCATGCTAATCCAATGAATTTCTAGGTACAGTCAGATTTACAGGCTGTTGTTCTTAAAATAACCTAAAGAAGCCAAACCAAAAACATAGCCAGTGGCCATGGATAACATGGATATACACATACACCCAATGTTTAACACTCATTGACATTCTGTTTTAATTAATGCATTGTATAGTAGATCATGCCTTAACAGTGACCCTTGGAAAAGAAAATTATTCTTGTATAAAGTGTATTGCAAACATTTATGAAGCATAATTTAACCCAGTTTACCTTACCTAGTGAGTAGTATTGTTTTCTTAAGTTAAAATGCTTTGTCACTGCTCGCTCTTGATAAACTGTTGGAGCGAACTGGATAAAGAATAAACATCAGAACAAGCATGCAGATCCTTAATTTTTTGAAAATTATTACAGGTTAAGGAGTGGCTTTGCCTAAATTGTCAGATGCACCGAACTGTAGGAGCAGCAGAACCAACTAAAACTCCCATGTTGAAATCCATACCTTCTGAAAAGGACAGCCAAACAACACCTTCAGCACCTAAATCAGCTGAACCAAAATCCTCTGATCCATCCACTGCAGCTCTCAGTGAAAATAATTTCCCAGTCCCAGCACCTTCAGTAAAAAATATGCCAACTCCAAACACTCAGCAAGAAACAAGTACACATATTAAGCAACCTAATGTGATACCACCAAGTAAAGAGCTCCCCCAGCAAAAGACCCCAGCCCAAACCTCAAAACCTCAGCCTGAAATGACCAAAGTTACTGCCTCTCCGGTCAAATCTATTCCACCACTGCAGGCTGAAGCTCCAAAGCAGGAATCAAGCTTCTTTGGATTTGGGTTTGGTAAATCTCAACCTACTCCTGCTAAGACATCTGATTCTACAACTGGAAAGCTATTTGGCTTTGGAGGATTGACTGAGACAGCCAGATCAAGGTCACCCTCACCACAGTCTGTGGCCAATGTCTCTGGCAAGGTTTTGGGTTTCGGGTCCTCAATATTTAGCTCTGCATCTAATCTGATTTCATCAGCTGTTCAGGATGAGCACGCTTTATCTCCAACAACGTCTCGCAAAGGTTCTACAGCATCCCAGTCCTCTGGTAAGATTTCTACACCACCTGCCTCTCGTAAGGGTTCTGCTGCCTCTCAGGCTTCCCTCAAGATGCTTCCTGGAGATCCCAAAGCTCCTGTGTCCAAGAATGTAGATGAAGAAAAGTCAGAAAAAAAGACAGAAGAACGTCAGTTAACCAAGGCGCTGCCAGTTGCTGCGAAGCAGGAAGCTCTGTCAGAGCCTGATGAAACAACTGCACCTACAAAGCCTCCATCCAAAGCAACTCCATCCATCTGCCCACTCTGTAAGGTGGAACTTAATGTGGGCCAAAAGGACCCTCCCAACTACAATACCTGTACGGAGTGTAAGAATGTGGTGTGTAACCTCTGTGGATTTAACCCTATGCCTCACCTTGCTAAGGTAAGTGCCTTGCAGGGCAAGTACTTAATCTTTTTGAGTGCCATTCTGTTTCGTGCTAGTATTTGAAGATTTCTGTTTTCAGATTCTGATTATGAAGAGTATATATGGAGCAGGATCTTTTAAATCTACTCCTAGTCACTGCTCTGCACAGTTAAGAGAGAGCCAAAGGCACTGTAGATATATACCTGATTCAAATGCTTCAGTTCTCTCCCATACTGACCAGTGACTCTCACTGTCTAGATCTGGAGATTCCTGGCTCTCTTAAAGAAGTGGCCATTATCATTCTGACTATTTACATGGCCAGATGTTCTAAAATGCAGGCAACTTAACAATTTTCATAAGATTATATTAGCAACTGTTTGTCTGAGAGAATATTACTAACTAAACAGTTTAATTCACTACAGTCTAAATATAACAATATCTCATTATAATCTTAGCAGTACTAATAGTGAAATAGCATACACATACCCAAACTAAATAAGACTGGAACTAACTAAGAATTGCAGTGCCTCACGTATATGACCAATTTTCATTTTCCTCTTTTTAACATTGTTATTGTTATTTCCTGAAACTGCCCAGTGGATTGTTAATTTCACATTTGGTTGTTGTATTCTTCATTGGTGGCCTTCTGGAGCTAAGCCAGAAAAGACTTTTTGAGTGAAATCATCCTTGAGTGACTGATGTATTGTTGGATCTATGGAGTCTTAAGCTGTGGAGTATGTCGTAATGACTAATAAGTAGAAGCTTAGACTTCCTCAGGTTCAAAGCACTGCCAGACAGAAAATCTGGACTTCTCCCTTGTGTATTTCATAACCTCCATTATGCCCACTCATACTCCAGATGGCTCTCACCATACCATTGCTGCTTTACTTAGGATTTCACAAAAGCTTATGGTAAGGGCAGGGGGCCAATAAAAACATTAGTGGTCAGCAGGGACGACTGAGTGATTGGCATTCTTTTAAGTGCAGTCTATAGCAGCGAGTGTCATGGCTGTCAACGGAATCCTGCAGAGCAGTAAAGTGATTTCGAAGCTCCAGAGCCAAGCAGGAAGTTGACAGTGCTTTTCGTGAGGTGATTTATACTCTGTTATGTCTAGGGAAAAGCATTTCAAATCAGGATTATAAATTAGATTTTGTATTTTGTTCTTTTGGAATGTGGACAAACATTAATTTGCTAAGCAGACCAGATCCTGAAAAAACACTCCAGAAGTGTGAGGCCAGTGTTTAATCTGTGGAAGTGGTGTTTATGACAGAGCAGTTTTCTAATGCTGAACGTGCTGGGTGCCGACTATGATGGAAGAGTCTGGAGGTTTGAACTGAATGTGCCATTACATAACAGGCTATGCAATAGTCACAGCTGCAGCACAGCAGAGAGAGAGAGAGAGAGAGAGAGAGACTGACTCTATTAAAGTGATTGAAGGTTGTGCAACAGCATTAATGTGATAGGATCTGCAGTGGCTGCAGGTGGGGGGGGGTTGAAGTGGGGTTGGCTGTATGATATGCCAGTAAGCGGAAGTTAGGTTGAGTGATCGGGGATCTCTTTCTGTCTCTTGTGTGTGTGTGTGTGTGTGTGTGTGTTAACTGTTAAAGTAAAGCCCCTGCCCCATCTGCTTGCAGCTTGCACCACAACCTGTTCTTCAACAGCCACAGCCTCATCCACCCTACTCTGTCAATCGGGCTTACAGCAAGTATTCACAAACACAGATGTTCTAGGCAAATTTGGTTCTATTGTGTTTTTAACAAGCCGTATTTATTCTCCAAGTATGAGGATGATAAGAAAAGATCTTCCTCCACAGGCAAATCAGTATATAAGTCATGAAAAAGAAACTGGTTTCCTTTTTAAATTGCATAAATAGTAAAATAAAATAATCTTTTTTAGACTTTGTCTTCCAAACTAAAAAAAACACTATTTGAAGTTTTTATAAATTCAAATTTTCATTTGGAAAGTATAGCAGGACTCCACTTAAAACCTTTAATAGCACAAGGACTAGCCTAAATAATGTGAACACTAAAGTATTTTTTCTTTTGATAGCCTGTTAGACCCCATCAGAATTCATAAACCTAGTGTGTATTCCTGAAAATTTAGAATGCATTTAATAAATGTTAGAGGCTGATTTATTATTGGTTTATAATAAACATTTAATCATAAAATCAAAATAATGATCATAAAAACAGAATAATGGCAGTTACTTAATAATGTATGTGACATTTTTGCTGTAATAACATAATTTCATGCCACACTCCCCCTTTCCTTTGATCCACATGAGTAGTTAAAAGATTTGCAAAAGCCTTTGCACACAGGGTAATTTGCCCAATACACATGATTTTCTTTGACAGTAGTTTTAACAGTGTAACAACATTTCTGCGAGTTAACATCCTCAGCTGTGAACATCCTCAGCCGGTCATTTAGGTGCACCAGACTAGCTCGTTGGTTCCGCTCATTGCTATGCAACATGATCGTTTGTAAATCTGTCCAAATCTAGTGAAAGCAATATTGCTCACTATTGCATCAGGCCTGAACTGGATTTATTTTTGTCTATTTTTGTTTCACTCAATGTTACTTTTCAAACAGTGAAGCTGAACTTGGACCCCTAAGCTGGCAGTATATCATGAAGTTAGCATTTAGAACCAGCAAAACTGACTATGAAAACTCATTACTGAACATAAATTTATCAAAATGCATTTCTTCAACATCTTTATCATTGCTGCTGTCTAGGAAAGCAAAAGTAAACAGTCATCTCCATATCTGACATAATTAATCAATAAAACTTTGGGCAGTCATGACATAGCAGTTCCACTGAGGTACCTTTGAACAAGGTATCGTCCCACTACACTGCTCCGCAGGCACTG
The DNA here is from genome assembly GCA_037974385.1 of Arnoldichthys spilopterus. Classification (NCBI taxonomy): domain Eukaryota; kingdom Metazoa; phylum Chordata; class Actinopteri; order Characiformes; family Lepidarchidae; genus Arnoldichthys; species Arnoldichthys spilopterus. The sequence continues at coordinate 9,865,513 of JBBPDA010000021.1, read as the reverse complement.
TAAAGGAACTTAATATATGTGTGTGTGTGTGTGTGTGTGTGTGTGTGTGTGTTTTAACTCCCTTTAACCATACACTAAATCTGGTTAGTTCAGCTAGATTAAATTTAGAGCACAGCACTGTACTGCCTTGTGGCTCTTTTTATGCAGATGGGATTTAAAGGGATTCTTTGTTTACTTAAAATAATACTGCAAGTTTAACTGGCAGAAAAAGATCGCTTTCCAAGTTGAACCCTTAACTTTTTACACCGTAATTTTGGATTTTGAGATATATTTTTTGGAAACATATTATATTATTTTATATATATATTATATACCCCATATATATATATCAGCCACACCATTAAAACCACTGACATGGGAAATGGGTAACACTGGCACCTGTGAAAGATTGGAATATATTAGACAGCAAGTTTACAATAAGTTCTTGAAGTTTGTGCTGGAGGAGTGTAAGGATCTGAGTTCCTGTGACAAGGAAATACTGTGATGGCTAGACAGGTCAGAGCATCTTCAAGACTGTGGAGTGTTCCAGGTTTGCAGTAGTTAGTACCTACCAAAAGTGATTCAAGGGAAGGACAGGCATGAATCGACAACAAGGTTAACGTGAAGGCTAGCTCTAGAATAGCTCTTATAGCACAAAAGTGATTGCTGGCTGTAATAGCAAGGTGTCAGAACACACAGTGCACCACAGTCAGAGCTGTTGTGGCTGCATGAGGAGGACCTACTCAATATTAGGCAGATGGTTTTAATGATATGGCTGATTGGTGTATTGTATAAATAATGCAATAATAATAAACAGTAAATAAGCAAGTAATGTAAAGTATTTGTCTCAAGCTATACATCACTTCACAGTCTTTTGCAGGACCAGCCATTTTGTTTTTTATTCAAAATCCATTATAGTACATATTACTATAT